>JAQIWN010000454.1:0-33365 GCA_034699025.1 Entomobrya cf. arborea Gr-Col-00668 | reverse complement strand
CTGTTTTGCCACTATTTATTATTCTTATGAATGTAGTAAAACAGTTCAAGTGAAGTCTGCCATGCCATGCCGCGTCACGTCAGCTATCATCCTTGACAGCATATGTCAAGCAGTTCTCATTTTAAGCATACAAACTTTTGACGCTTATCTATGCCGATTTTCCACAAGGCCAGATTTTCTCTCTTTCTGCTTTCTCTGATGCGAGTACCTTGCCATCCTTTCCACCATACACAAATATCACTGCCACTTTTCACTTGACGGTTGGATATGTATGTGTGTCTCGACAGGGCTAGGGCTGCTGCCACTGCCCATTTTCTCTTGAGACGCGTCAGTGCAAAATAACGATGATCGTGTGTGTAAAACCGAGAAAGATATAAAAGGAAAAGAAAAAAATCATATTAACCAACAAAATGCCCATGATACTTAACATCAAACATGAACATGTTTTGTTGTGTGCGGTTTTGCTTTACTTGTACTCCTCTATTCTGTTGACTTACAACATCCTTTTTTGGTGTGGGTATTTGTGTGTTTTTGTGGTTTACTTTCTACCATAAGCCATACACCTAGAAAGGATTTTGGCTTTTTAAATCCCTATTACTTTACACGTATCTATGAAGAATGTGTGTACAGAGGTGAAAGTGAGTAGCTTTAGCTTTCACTTCACACTCGTGTTTTTGGGATTCTCTTGTTATCCTTAATACCCTGATACTTTTATAAATGTTATTAGGTAATGTAAAATTGTGATATAGGCAGGATAAAAAAGAGAAAGTGAAAGGCAACTAGGTATTTTCCGTTTCTCTTGTGACCTACAAAACAGTCAGAGAAGCTGTTGTTGTGCTGTCAGATTTTATTTCATGAAAACTTCAAAAATATGAAAATTGTAATATGATTGTGTGTTGAACTGACAACAATATTGTGACCATGAAGGCTTAGACATACACAAGTACAAGGATACAACGTTTAAACACACTGAGCTTCTTTCAATCTGTCTGTTTGTGTGCAAAGGACTCGTTACATATGTTTATTTTATTATACCTTGATGTTGCTGATATGTACGGTTTTTCTGATGATAATGTAGACATGAATGCGTACGCATATTTATCATCAACTAGGCTTATTGTTGTAAAACAAAAAGGTGACGGGTGAGATAGTAAAATATCACATGCTACATGGCTTGTCGCAATTGTGCTTTTAGACTTTCAGAACTGCATGGAAGACTGTAGGCGCGGATACATTTTTAGTCAGAATAGAAAATAGTATGACATAAATTTTTAAATGTTGCCGTTTTTAAGAAATAAAACGACAGAGAATGTATGCACATGTATCACGTTTTGAAATGCGTAAGATTCTTGACTGCAGTCCAAACATCTGTTTTTACTTATCAAATTAAGTTAAATAATGCATCATCATTTCAACATTGATTTCAAACATCATTGCCCGCTTGAGATTGCCTCCACGGAATCCAACTACCATAACCTATCAGTAGTGACAAGGAACAAGGGCGAGTGAGTGAAGATAAATAAAAATCCATTTGTATCGACGCATATATCATAGCAGCAAACTGAAGGAGTAGTGTAGGTAGGAAGAATGCTACTTTCAATAAAATAGGTGAAACGACAGTTTTAAAAACATTTTCCTTAGATCACAATCACTCAATCACAGTCTCATATTGGTTCACAATCAATCACAATCACGATTTGGCACATAAAAATTATAATTTTCTTTCGTACAAAGAAAACGAACGAAGAGACCGAGTCGCGGCATTGAATAACTTGGAATTCGACCAAAAAGCAGCTACATGTGTTTTGGCAACTGTGTTTATTGAGTATTGCTTTATGTAACGTGCTATAAGATGGCTAATGTATAAGCAAATGTGTCGATTGGAATGTGTTTATAGCTTAGGTGGATATGAAACTGACTGTTTACACATTCTTCCTTTCCTTGTACTTGTAAAATTAATGCCACTTGTACGCGCCTATACTTACTTTCACTTGTATGCTGTCACCATTGCTACCACCACTGCGATTCACAAGTTTAGTAACTCTTTCATGAAAAGGTGAAAAGGAGCTATGCAAATGTTTTACCTATTTGTACGAACTGATCCATGCTGTTAAGGTGAGAGTGTGAAGCATAAAAAGTAAGCTTCTTTCTCGCTTTGGCAAAAAATTCCAAAGATTTTGCCGACTTTCTTCCGCATCTTTCTCATCATTAAAAATCTTCAAGAAAACCACTTACCCCTTTATTCCGAATTTCACTCTTGGTTAAGAGGCAGCAAAAAAGTACTCAGCCAGAATGTCGCTTGCACTTTTCTCCACTTTCTCTTCTTGAAATTGTTGAATAATAAAGAGAAAAGCACATGTATATAAGGATAATAACAATAATACATAATGCAAATGTGTTCCTCTGTTTTATGTAAAAATGACAAAAACCATTGACTCCATTTTATTTTTACCCTGCTGTTGCTGCTTCCAGTTTATATTATTTTGAACTTGGCACCCTTCCGCGATTTTCTTTGTAGTTTAAAAGAAATACGTTTTACATACGGAAGTAAAGCATAATATGCTCATGAAGATTTCAATGAAAGCTGGATTGTGTTGGGAAATAAAAAGGCAGAAACGGGAAACTACATAATTCATGAGTTTACTTGAACAACTTGAATTCGTTACATAAGTATGTTATTTTATGTAGTAGCTTAACTCAGAGGGAGAATTGGCCTTGCTGATAATTTTGTACTGCATTTTTCAAAACGATTGCTCAGAACAAACACTGCACTGTACTCGGATGTCTCTCTTTAGAACCATTGTGAACTATTTACTGCCCTGGTAGCTTTTTCCATGAACATGTCTTGGCGCGTTGATAGAATTCGTGATGGAATAATGTCGAATGTTTGTCATAGGTGAATTTAAAAAATCGTATTGGTAAATATGTTCCTGCAAACACCTCCGCTTTCGGATGCATATGCAAATATACAACTGGAAAACCAAGGCAATTCCCAAAACTAGGAATTTTAATTTCATGAGAATTTTTCATACATTTAAGTTCCTAAAAACAAGGTGTTATATTATGAGCACAACTAGCTGACTATGAACCGATTGGATTAACGAATTTAGTAAATTTACTTTTAATGTATGAAAGAAGACAAGTATGGATGAAAAGATGAAACGATTTATAGATCAGCAGTCGTATTTGAGGTTGTTTTCTCCTAATTTTCTATTTTTCTTTCTCAAAAGTGGATTCGACTGTTGACACAGTAAATTCTTTTTTATTGCCACTACTGTTGCTTCAAGAATTTGAATGAATAAATAGCAAACAAAATACTTGGCATTATTATTAAGAATGGTGTTTGTGCTGATGATGATCTTGATGTTGCGCTTTTTCGAAAGATGAAATATGGACTACGAACTATATGGAATCTAGGTGTATACTTTCCGAAGTGGAATTAAACATGGTTAACATAACAGTTTCATTCAATAGTCCCCATCTGCAATATGAAGCATATTAATATTAACTGCCATGTTGAACTATCAATGTTGATGTGAATAGGCATTGCATTGCTTTGGTTAGAATCGTCCTTAATTCGCCTTCTTTTTTATTATTACACCTCTTCAATTTATTTGCCAGACTCATAATAAATGCATTAATTCCTGAATAGAGGTGCCAACAAAATGTCACCATCTTCAATATCTTAGACAGATCCTATTCACCTGTGTCAACACATAATTTTACTACTAGCTTTTCATGTTTACTTGCTAAAGATAGATGCATATTTTATTCTAATTTTAAATTCAAAAGTGCATTGAGTATCAGACACAACGAAAGACAGCGACATTTGAAATGTCATGTACGTGCAAACTGCTAGTACAGTGTTTTCGTTTGTATACTTGAAACGTAGAAGAAATAAGAGGATGTTTTTTTCTATTCTATGCTGTAATTTGCACTATTTTCAATATTTGCATATCAAGTTTATCTCCTCGGTATTGAATGGGGTTTCCCGGTTGCCAAAAAATTCTAGCATGTACCATTGCCAATGTACTGGAATAGTGTCAGTGTTACATAGTTAAATATTTAGATATACAATATTAAAATAGTAGTACTAAAACGAAATCAAATTCATAATGATAGTACATCACAATCACCCACACACATCACACACACACACACATGTAATCACACATCTTGCAGGAATAAAACTAAATTCTATGAAATAGGTAGAAGTATATTTTTTAAATCTTAATACGGGCTCAGCCACAGTGCATCCACGTCGCGACAGCAGTGTTTATAAAAAATTAAGAGTGAGTAAGGTGGTACTTTGGTACATTTGTATAATCTATAAGATAAACAAAAATTTGCATAAACTTTCTCCCAATCCCATTTCTACTTCTACATGGCGAATGCACAGTTCAACCTAGTTCAGAAATACGCAAAATACGATAATAAAAGAATATTTGGAGGTTTTTTTCGTAGCGACACATACCAGTCTCATTGTTGTAAAATGTATAATTTCCCTTCCAAAATTTCATACTGTCAAGACAAGGCGGGGAAACTAGCGACACCAAAAATATTCCAGAATTCATTCATATCATAATGCCTTGTCAAGCCATCATCAGATAGAAATTGCGGTGGTGGTAGTAGCTACAGAGGTGCCACACGCAATATGATTTCCCAAGTCTAAATTCCTCTGTGGGATGAAAAGAGTAGAATTCAACATCTCTCTGTTTTACTTGACTTTTCTACCAAAAAGTGTAACGATAACTTTATGTATATTCATCGTTCTTGTACGTGAAAGCAAAGTTGTAGCATTGTGTGGAGGAATAGAAAGCAAAACGTAGCGAACATCTAGTAAAAGTTTGACTTCTTCCTGTCACAGGGAATTCGTGAGCAAGAAGCCACATAAATGCTATTATTTTAGAAGCATACAATAAAACCTTGTGTTCTGATTACATTACATTCATACTTACAACAACGGTACAAATTATACCCAGCCTAAGAAATTTTCTGCTATTTTTGCTTCTAAAAGCTTACATAAAAAAAGTGAACAGCTCTGTGGCAAGCATGTATTCCGTTTGGTATAGAAAGCACGTTACATTATTAAAATACTTTAACAGTAGCTAATTTGGATGTGTACTTTAGCACAATTTTAACTGGCTATTGCTCAAATTTTTGTACTGCTTTTTAAGCTTGTGCAACAATTAGGTATCTTTGACCTTTTTAAATAGTAAAGTTAGCAAATTTAATGAAAACAAAAACAGGATTTCCGAGCAAATGCAGTGAATGTAGTTGAAACTCTTAACCATGACTTCATCTTTTGCTTGACTGTCATGCCTTTGATTACATGGGGAAAAAGCTAAGAGACTATAGGAACGTACAATTCAGTACGGAAGTAGCGCAGAAATAATGTAATTTCTAAATTATCTTGCGATTCTACATGAGTTACCTATGAATGTTAAAGCAGACTAAATTATCAAGAATATTATCAAGATTTAGCACCATCATTAATAAAGCACTATTTAATAATAATTAATAACAAACCGAAATATAATTATCTTCATACATACATGCTTACAGTAAACTGAAATGAAAGAATAACACAAAGTTTCTTCATTCATTCACAGTCAGGTCCCTGGAGGAGTAAAGAACATGAAACAAAAGGGTTGTGAGATTTTGTTTTCACAATTTAGACTTCGTCTTTTGGATAAATGTTGTGCCCTCAGTCTTCTTTGTTTCTTCTTTACACTAACAGAAAAGTACGAACATCAACAACAGTTGCAATAGGAACAACAAAAGCATTTCTTGTCTCCGTCAAAATTAAGAAAATTCTTCGGTCATTTCTATGAGTATGATAGGTAGAAATTTTTGCAAAATTAATAGGTTTATAAACCGCTGCAAATAGTTTAGAATTAGCTTGATATGAAATTCATTGTCTCTCTTTTCCAAACTGACAGGTATACAATGAGCCCACCATAGAAAAACATTTTAAACGATTTCCCATCGTGTGACCACCTTAATATTATCTGTTAATTTTACTATTCTAATCATCCCATCCGGAAAAGTGGATGCTTTTGCATGTTTACTTTGTTAAGAGTTTCTAGTAGAAGTTCCCATGGGTATAATTATACTAGCAGCCTTTTTTTGTAGAATCGCTATATTATTTATGCACTCATACTACATGTTTTTATTATTAATACTACGATTTTATTGTATTTTTATAGGATACATTCGAAGTCGCAGATGATGACGGCACCGGTGGGGATGAGAGAACAAAACTAACACGCAAGAAGAAACGGAGTCTTCCAAGAACTGTGGTCAACCCAGATGGGAATTTCTATTTTTACTGGCTCATGATACTTACATTTTGTGTTCTCTACAACCTTTGGACACTCATCGTCCGACAGAGCTTCCCTGAGCTACAGGCAAGAAATAAAAATAGTTTCATAATATACATAGTTGTGTATCATCCTCTTGTCATTTTAATAGGGCTGCAAAACTGAAGTAGTTACGCCTGTTCCTCAAGTGGCCACTTTTTCTATAAAGAAAAAAAATCTTTGCTGACAATCAATTATTTTTATTCTCAAACCCTCCCAAAGTTGAAGCTACTGATCTCGAGTGTAGAATGCATGCTACTTAACTTAACACTTTCCTCTCTCTTCACTCTCCACTTGTTCCGCTGACTTTTACTTGAGTTGACTTTATCACATGTTGTCCGTTGTAACTCGTTAAGTAAGGCGGTCCATTTTACTATTTTGTCAAAAAAGGACGATGGGATAGATCTACATATCTTTCATTCTTATCTACAAAAATATGTACATAAATTACCAAGTTCAAAGTTTTTCTCTCGTTTTCTTGAGTTTAAGCTGGGTGCACTGAGGGAATGAAAAGAGGCAAAAAACGAATGAAATTGCTGCTGTGGTGGTGGTGGATCAAGAAAACTTACTTTTATTACTACTTCTACTTATTTTCTTTCTTCATTGTAGTATAACATAAACCAACATGAATATATGCATTTGAACAGTCGCAAACTACAGACTAAAAAGACTGTCGTTAGATGTCTTCAACTAGACGATGATGATGACGCCCATGTTTATGATTCTTTTTCAGTTACGAGATGAATGAATCAGACTGAGGAAAAGTACCGTGTACGAGTGAAAAATGGAGAAAACAAAATTATGTTATGTCTGGTTGGTTGTTCGAAAACTTGTATGGAGGACATGATGAAAAATCACAAAAAGTTTTTTTCCCCTAATTCGCATGGGCGAATAAATTTATTTATTGTGACTCAAGTTAAAGCCTCTTATAATGTTTGAGATTATTGCCACGCTCTGATTATCAAATTTCATAGTATGTCTGTTGTCCCATCTTAAAAGGGGATTTAAAACATGGCGTTGTTGTATTAAGTAATATCAGTTTGATAACTAGACAAATAAATTTAATCATAATCATGCATGGGCGTTATGTGCGATACTCAATATTTGTCCTTTATCTGTCTCAAGCTTCCACTACTCATGGAGCTTTAGCTGTCTCAAGCTTGTTTACTTGTGTAAAAATAGCCTAATCTACAATTAATAACCTTTGTTTCAACAGAAAATATCTTGTACTCATTTGAAAATAATTCCCCTCAATATACTAATTGTCTGAAACCATTTAACATTAAAGTTTCATGTGTTTTGTAATAATAAAAAACCAGTCTGAAACGACTCCTACGCCACTCTTACAACACATGCTTCCACTTTACTACGCAAAAGGTTACTAGGAAATGTTCTAATGTGCGCAAATTGTCGATTTTATAGGAGTTCTGGTTTGAAAGCTTGAAATCATAGTTTGAAGTTTATACCTTTTTACTTCACCCAAACTAACCAAACCAGCCTACTATTTCTATAATAAACCCCATTTTTACTGCGGCCGCCCAAAAAACTTTGTTTGTTTGTGATGAGCTTGTTAGCTCACATTACAATCCTCATCATAAAGATGATCGCCATAGCATGCAACAACACACAAATATGTATGCAGTATAAACAAGTCTAAAACATGGCAAGTTTTTTATAGTCCTAATTTTACTTCTACTGATGATACTACTCCAGAATTTATCATCCTACCATACGATTCCACCACACTAATCATTTTGATACGAGTTGGAGGCGCTGCGACGAATATCGTATTGAACGGCGATCTGCAACTTTATAGCAACAAGCTGAACAGCTATAAGACTTAGTTTTAGTAGAGCAGACTGTATCGATGGACTTGAGTAACATTATTGGGTTTTGTGATTATGAACCATAAAACCACATAAACCCTGTTTACTACTAAATGTAGAGATGGATGTCTGGGAGAAAGGGATAGTACAGCAGCATTTGATGTGATGGTTTTGGGATGCAGTGCAATGCGCTAAAATACTTCAACTGTGTTGATCATATAGTTTGTTATTGAGTATGGTATAAGAAAGTTAACCCCATGAGGAAACGGAGAAAGCAGCATTGTGAAGATTTTTTCTTAAAATTAATTTGGAAAGTAGTTCATTTACTTTTATGGGCATTAAAATCAGATGACGTTTGCTTAAATACAGTAGCATGGATTATAAATACACATAAAAAATGGGTGGATACTTTTTTTCATTTAGTGCACGTGGCGTGGGTTGAGAATAAGTAGGATGATGAGAGGATAAAATTTCTTTTTTTATAATTATCTATAATTATTGTCATGGAGCATGCTATCTTTGTAATTATGTAGGAAGTCTGTACATGAAACTAATTATGGTGTCTTATTTTTTATAATGATGTTATTTTTCACAGTCTGAAGCGCATTTATTCTGGATCATGGCCGACTCCTTCAGTGACCTTGTATTCCTCTTGGATATCGCCGTCCAGTTTCGAACAGGATACCTTGAACAAGGACTTATGGTGTACAAGACCAAAAAACTGGCAAAACACTATGTTGGCTCAAAGCCATTCTACTTTGATATGTTCTCCCTTCTTCCAACAGACTTATTTCAGTTATACTACGGAACAAATCCCATGTTCAGGTATGTTTTGTCGCAGTTTTGTTTACTTTATTAACATTCATTTTGATAATATCCAGTGTTTTATCAAATACCCATCCATTCAGTAAATTGTTGCATACATGAATATGTGTGTTTACACTTTTTATTAGTAGTTTTTATGGTCATACATGCATAATAATAATAATTCATGACACTTTCTTTCCAATGCATGTAAGTACTTCAATCAATTTTATAAGGAATTTTTAGTAAATCTACAATCGCTGCTTATTCTGCAGTGCATTGATGGGACTCATTTTCAACAGAATTTTCACCAAAATATAGACTTACAAGCAGGTATAATTGAGCATTCATTCTCCTAAAGAAGCTATCACTACCATTTTTAAACACTTAATTTTTTTAAACTGGGGTTATATTTGTACGATGTGCGATACTTGTGAAGATAGAATTCTGTAAACATCGTACTCCATTATATGTAACTGCGGTACTGCCTTGTCAACTACGATATCTCTATCTAAAGAGACCTATAAACATTAGATAGACGGCAACTTTTTATTTTGTTTACCTAACAAAGCCCTAGTATAGTGCTCTTATTCTCAAAAATTAAATCTCGATCCAATTTGGAAAGGCTAATAGTTCACTTGTGCAGGTTTATACATATAAACTTGTAGTTCTTCTGCGTAGAGTGTAAACCATCATCTCCTACCCTGCCCTGTTAGCTTGGATGCTGATAAAAGATCATTTAGATGAACAAGTTGATATGCTTGGCCTCGTGATACTCTTGAGTTTGTGAAAACAGCTATTGGGGCTAATTGGCTCGAAATTATTTACAAAGCTTATCTGATACAAGTTTATGCTTGTATGTAGGTGCATAACATGCACTTAGGGAAAATAACTCTACTTTGATAGGATCGGCAAGAGCAAACGATGAAAGCCCGTAGAATTTTTGTTCCAAAGAGCGGATCATTTGACAATTCGATTGGCTGGGTTACATATTTTACTGTCGGTACTTCCCAGATATACTGTATTGCTTGATTGTTTTATTGTTTGGCGTACAATAAAAAGCCATACACGTTTTTCATTTCTTTATTTTCACGAAAGTTTAATGTCTTCATTATTCATGCAATGCGGTCCACGTATTAACATTCAGTTTTTACTTTAACACTGTTTTGGACTTGTGCGGTTGGAGTTTTGTAATTCACTCAATTGTCTTTGTATTTATTCTTTTTGCTCTATGCTTTGAAGTAGCTTTAGGGCTATTTGACGTTTCTTTCAGTTTAATTAAAAATATAATGCACGTGACAAGTTTGATGTTGCTGGTTTAGTTTAAATTCTTTTGGAGCTTAGTATCACATCATGAAATTTAATTTAGTTGAAACAATCGTAGCAGCTTTGAACTTAAACAGACAAATTTCCGAATAAGCTTGTTTAAAAGAGAAAGTTGCTTAAATTTTAAAATCATTGAAAGTTTAGCTAATATACATCATACATCCCAGATTCTAATATATCCAATTTTGACGTAGTATTTTCTAATTTATTTTTTATGGTAAGTGTCATCACTTGCAATAGACAATATACTTGTGGTAAATTTCAGAAATTTAAATTTAGAAATACCAACTGTTCCACTGTTTTTGATTACAACTTCTTTTCCACTCTTCATAACAGCAATTAAAACACTGAATACTATTTACCCAATCCATCTACTACTTAAACTCTCTATTTTTATCTTGTATTTTGTATCTTGATGTCCGGATACCTTCACAGTCCAATTTTTTAACTATTTTAGAAAGCTGTGCAACAAACTGTAGGAGAAATACCTTTTGAGAGCTGTTTTTGGCATGAGCAAAGAAGAGTAACATTTTCCATTAAATTTTGTAGACCTCGTTCCTCCAACTACATACTTTACTTATAATATACAGTTTGGTAAGTAACATGCATATCAGAAATATCAGAAAAAGAGGAGACTATTACTGTGAGTACTGAAGAAAATGTGGTGAAAGTAAAAGAGGAGGAAGGAGGAAAAACTAAAAGTTTTCTGTTTCCTGTAAATATTCTGCACAAAAGGCACTCTGTTCATAAAACGTACTATTATGCTTGTCCATCTTCTTAACGCAATACACCACGTAAGTTAAAGACAAAAGTCAAACAAATAGGGAAACAAAGGACTTACAAGGATGGATAGATGAAGAAGATGGAATGGCAATAGAAACCAAGTTTTTGAAGTATACAGAAAACAAAGTTATACGACAACGGTAAGATTTTATATTAAAAGAAGGTGTTTCCCAAAACGAACCTCCACTACTTTAATGTATTGTCTTAATTTTAAAATGTTTGTTATATTTACTTACACACATACTTTATATGCATATAGTGCGAGCTACTTACTTATAAATGGGAAACTTCATACAGAAATATATATGTATACAAATACAGATGTATGTCAAGGAACTCTAGTGTGCAGTAGCAAATAGAACAAAGTTTTTTATAGTTACGAGCACGCACACAACAATACTGATATTCATGAGATACTTTCTTTTGGTTGTACTCGTACAATTACTCATAACTACTTACGTACACCTACAAAACTTTTTGTTCGTTCTTTTCTTACCCCTTCTTTTATTAAAGTAACAGTTCTCTTCCCTTCTTCCATCCTGTTTCCTTGGAGAAGAAATATGCCACCAAATTTTCTTTTTGTACTGCCCGTATCACGTAGGATACTTTTTTTCTAGGACTTTTAGTTGATTAATTTATGTCCCACAGTAAGTCAAGTGCAATGCACACAAAAATCGCTAAAAGTTTTGCACTTATAACTCTCAGGTTATGTAGTTAGGATTGCTGTCGTGGTACAAGATTTATAAAAAAAAATCGCTTATGTTGCCATTGTCATTTTAGACGAAAGAATATTTCTCGTAGAATCAGTTTTAGCAAAATTATTCACCCATTTGCATCTGTCGTAAAAGTCAGCTGGACTTACAGTAAAATCGATTGAATAGCAGCAGGCAATAGCTGTATGAAATGTCTTTCTCTTGAACAAGTAGTGTTACATTTTACGTGGTTAAAGTTCTAAAATCTAAAAGGAGGAATAAGTGTAATTTACATGAAAGAATACACAGGAAAGAAAACAGATTGCATTCACTTTATTTTTAAATCATGCCAGAAAATGGAAAAAAGCTTTTTGCGATTCATGCTAAAACGTGGTCATAAAGTATGTCGTGATCATATTGATGATGATGCTAAAATGAAATCGGTATGTGCCATTCAAAGATGAAAAACTCTGGAAACTACGAGCAAAAAAAAAATAAAAATGCAAGAAGCAAAATGCGCTTGTTCGTGGAAAGATTTTGCAATGATTTTTTCTAATAAATATGAACATGATTGTATGGATGGTGTAGTACTTATGAAGGAACGTGATATGTTCTCTTTTTAGAAGCCATTACTATACCAAGTGTATTTGGAGAAAATGAAAAAATACATAGTACGAACAGTTATATGCTTATTTTATACTTATTGTGTATAGTTATTTTGGTTTATGTTTTCTCTTTTTGGAAAAGAATGAGAAGAATGTATAAAGTGTTTTAGAAGAATTCATTTTTTCCGTGGTTTTAAACGGAATTAACTTGTCTTCACTGTTTTTGCTATCAGTAAAACTATCATCAAGGCACGTCATCAACCAGCAACTTGTTTTGTTCATTCTACCCTTTTTATATTAGAAATTAGCACCGACTTCGTATAGTTTTTTCTTTCAAGAAGCAAAAAATGCAAGACTAAAATATAGCAAAGTAAGAAAAACGTAGCAGATTACACACGGTGCTTACACAAAATATTTGGCGAGTAAATACTAGTCATTATAAAAGGCTTTAATATTCTAAATAAACAAAATGCATCAGTAGAACGAGCAGTAGAAACATAAATGCTCTTTTTTCTCTTTTCTCAATATTTTAGGAAGAATGAGAATTGTTCAAAGAAGGATAGATTTCGTTTCTAAAATAGCGTACGCATTTCATTTAAATGGCAAGATATTTTTTTTGTTCAAGTACACTTTATTCCTAAAAAAATTGGTTCTTGTTGATACACCTAAGTAAAGTGATATGCATATATGCATGTGCACATTTCTGGGGTTCAACATGGATGATTATTACTCGTCCTATATAGTGTGTAGTCTACAATAATGTTTGTCTGCGTATCTTAATAACATTAAGTTTTCTATTACGTTTTTTTATCCTGTTCATTTCATTCTGATCGCTTGTATAACCAACCCATATTACTCTCATGAAGCAAATAATGCTTTCACTTTGGATATGTTTATGGATTTCTTTATGAGTAGCACGAGAAGACCAAAATGAAAAAGAAAGTCGAGAAGGGGAGTCAACTCAATCTTTTCGTTGAGCAATAATTGATTACGTCTTATCATTTCATTTCAACGTGAATGGATCTTTTATCCGAATCGTTTATTTTGCCTAATAATGTCAGAGTAGAGTCATGTGACAAAGAAAATGGGAAGGAATAAATATAATCTTATTTATACTAACGAAGAAGGTTTCAAGATTTCAGAAAATCTTGAACTGTAGTTGCTACTCGGACTTTGCATGCATGCTGACTTTGTAAATGTATTTGATTGGATGGGTATAGTTTTGTGAGTTTAAATATAAAATGTTGATATATGAGCAGATTTTGTATCAAGTTATAAATTGTTTGACATACAGATTTCCAAGATTTCTAAAAATCTACCGGACATACAACTATTACTACATGGTAGAATCTCGTACAGTATATCCAAACGTGTGGCGCGTGGTGAATCTGATTCATATTCTGTTGCTCCTTGCTCATTGGTTTGGATGCTTCTACTTTCTTCTGTCTGAGGCTGAACACTTCAAAGGTCCCTGGGTCTATCCGGATCCCAAGCACCCGAACAACACAGATTTTGCTCCGTTAACTCGAAAGTACCTGGGTTCACTCTACTGGTCGACGCTGACGCTGACCACAATCGGTGATCTTCCTACGCCCTATTCTAATTGGCAGTAAGTAGCACACTTTAAAACATTTCTCTATGACTACGCATTCACATGAAGACATTTAAGTTATGTAAACAATAGAGTAAAATCATAATCAGAACATTTACTGCTTTTACACGAAATCGATGGCGATTAAAAAACATTTTGTCTAGCTTATTCATCTTCTCTGGGCATTCACATACCCATATTGTGTAACACATCTCGCCTTGATACAAAAAATTGAATAGCATGAAAGTTTTACGTTGCAAGGGAAAAGAAGATGCATTTTTAAAAATACATCCTCCATTTTTAAAATAGGAAATGTTGTATTTAGGTGTGCTTAGGATTCCTACAAAACTAAAAGACAAAGTGAAACTTTAACTTTCTCCCTTTTTCACCTAGTATGACTACATTGTTTTCAAACAAACTGGAGTACGTCCACTTTTACGGTAATTGGTTTTAAGTAAGACAACTTAAAAAGTCTGAAAGAAGCTCTTGTTGTTTCAGAGAAAAAAGTCTGAGAAAAGTTAAAAGGAAATTTGTTTTTCTTACACGCACACAACACACGCCATGTTATATAGTTTTAAGAGTATTTATTTTATTTTATTCGCGTGTATCGACCACTTATTCATTGAAATAAAAATGCTAAATTTCTGTAACTATACAAAAATACGGTTTACTTAATTTTTAAGTGAGATGTGAGTGTTAAAACGGATTTCTGGAGTAAAAAAATAAAAGTATAGCAGACAAGTTTGATGCATTATTCGCATGATAAAAAAAATATATTTCCCAACAGATCCATGCTGAGTTTCAATTAGATCATAACGATGATCATATATGTTTTCTGCTTATACTCAATTTTCTTAAAAAGCGTACATATGTATGGCTTTATATTATGTGAGCACAAAAAGTACTAAAGCAAACAGAAGGAACGAAAAAAGTGGAAATGAGAAATGGGGCGTAAAGTCAAGTAAATCTTTGCTACGTCTTTCCTCATTCTTCTTCCATTTTTTTCTCAAAACCAGCCACACACTTAATGTGTGTGCGGGACTATTGAAGGCGAAAAAACATCTCACCTTTTTCATCTCTTTCCTCCTGGTTGACTTCTTTTGTTAGTGTTGTGAGCTGAGTTGAACGCTGGTTTTTCACAATTTTCCATTTAGGAACAGGGAGATTTCCGTGCAGCCAATTGTAGATGATTCTTGTTGCTTGACTTGAGGAGATGATGGGGCGAGTATGTACTTACTATAATAGTAGTTTGGAAACTATTTCACAATTGACAACTTGAAAAGCAGAAAAAAATAGATCAATTTAAGTTTTTTTTTTAAGAAAAGATTTTTATTTCTTTTTTATTTTCACTGTTCTGCGCCGCACCATGAAATATTTTTAGTACAGGGTTAGTATCTGCAGAGGAAATTGCTTGAATAAAGTTATGGGAGTTTGGAATGCCTACATGTAAAATCTTGCGTAACAAGATCACGACCTCACCGGAACTTGTTTTTAGGGTCAACCGGGGATGTTACTTAAATATGTTCAGTCCGGAAATGCTTTCGAAAAAGAGTGCAGATTCTTGATGAGCACGGATAAAATATCTCTAAAGCTCTGGATGCAAATGGATATATTAATACGACGAACTAGGATATGACATTGTCCAGTAGAAATATAACAGATTTTTTGTGTAGTTAATATTAGTACAGTTAACAAAGAAGTCTTTTCAAGCTTATATTAAAATAGGTTAGCAGTATTCACTGCGCATATATATCTGACCAAGATATTTGTAAGAATTTACACGTATATTAATATACGTGACACGTACACACACCATCATCATTGGTTAAAACATGTCTAATGCAGTTCATCTGTTACGTGCATGAGCACAAACTTATCTTTTTTATTAATAAAATATTATCGTTCAAGTAAAATATGAGCAAACTAAAAAACTAATCTATTTCTATGGTAGGTCACATTCCAATTTAAGTGTATCATCCATCGCATTTTCTTTCAAATCATAACCCATGAATCTGCTCTCCGATATTATTATTTTAACCTGAATCAACAATAAAGTGGTACAGAGGAAGGGCTATTAAATTCCGTTGGTATGTGGCTTCTGGGGAGTCTTACGATTTCAAGTCTTTTCTTTTCGGAACATGCTCACTATTTTTTCTTTAAGATTCAGTCATCCCAAAATAGATACGCTGTTTTCTTTAGTTTACCAAGAATCAAGTGGCAACATTATATAATACAATGGACAACAACGTCTTATTAACAGTCTGATCATCGCCGTGGCCGTTGGCATCATTATTTTTCCTCGTTTCCCTTTCGCTTCACACCTACATACTCGTCGCCTCATGACCTTGTATAATCCATCTTTACAGCATATTCATGATAAATCATTACGATTTCAGAATGACTGTGTCAAATAATAAGTACATGAAGTTGTATCTTTAAATCGGAGAAAGTATATAAGAAGGAAGATACAAGCAAATAGCTTTGTGTTCCTTTTTGTAATGCTGTGTGAATAAATTAGCAGGAACGCCGATATCTCATAAAAGTGAATGTGACTTTTGTTAGTTTCAATTGACACTTTACACGTAGCATACTATGTATACTCCTTAACAACTCAATTTCATAAAATTTACTTCAAAACTTGTCCTGAGTGACTTGACAAAAGGTAGAGAGCCTGAAAACAATGAGAGCCACTCTGTAAATTGTAAAGATATGAGGTTTCATTATCACCATTTGTTTTAGTGGTTGTAATGGGGGTAAGTTGAGCCACACTCAATTCAACAAAGGATATACAGGAAACAGACACGCAAAGAAAGTATCATAACCACTGCTGTGGTGAAAGTGTTTGTATGCAATGAGGGTTTTCCCCATTGCCACCTCCACTTCTACCACCACCGCATAGCATCATCGTTGTCCCCATCTTCCTCTTTATCTGCTTTCTGCAAGCTGGTTGTCTTGCCGATATTATTGCTGCTGACTTGCAACAAAATTTGAATTTATACCAGTGAGCACGTATATGAGTGCGCCGAGAGGACGATGATGATTATGTGTGGCGCAACGGTAAACAACGAAACTTACTCTGTCTGGCCATTATTATGATTATTATGACGGTGGTAACGGTGATGGTACGGTAGTAAGACTAGCAAAGACAAATAGAAAGGGTAACAAACTAGTAATCAAGCACCATAAAATGTTAGAGAGAATAATATGGCTGCTGCTTCTTTGCAAAGCATTTCGTGTAGATTAACGCATCTTCAATCGTCGTAACTCATACATTCAGCAATATTATGTTATTTCGTGGTTTGGTGTGATGATGACCTGGCATGCATCATCATCATTTTCCTAGTCACCAGAAGGAAAGAGCTTCCAGCAAGGAGAAGAGTAAAGTAAGAATTAAATATTACATATGCCGGTATTAATGTTGCAGATGTTTAAGCGGAAGATCATTTAAACAGTCTACATGTTCGTAGTAGATACGGTCAGTAGTCGAGTCAAGTCAAGTCAGCAGTTGTATGGTTCCATTGTACGTATGATAAATATTTACACACACATGCCACGCCGCGCCGTGTCATATTAGCTTTTCTTGCTTGCTAAATATATATATTTATGTGGTTCTGATTATTATGATGACTGAGTGGATATAACTGTAGACATAGATACATGAGAGTGACAGAGGGACTGAAAAGGTGGTTTGTTGGTAGTGTAAGTTGCTGGATAGTCTGTAGTTTTTGTGTGTTTAAGGTTTAAAGCGAGAGGTGAAATGAGATGAAAAAGTAGTCCACTGGGAGTTTTGACGGTTTTTGGTGGTGGCGTTGGATAATGGATAGAAAAGCCAACTTTTGTTATTGTTATAGTCATCGTCATCATCATGGCGGTCTACAACGACAGTTTGTTATTTCCGGTTCCTTTCAAAAGAGAGAAAAAGAAAGTAAAAAAATCATATCTCTTTTGTATTCTTTACACGAAAGTGAATTCAGTAATGTTTTGTTTTGCTTGTGAAAGATGCGAGAGAACAGAAAGCTTGTAGCTACTTAGGACCATTGCATGCTTCAAATACAAAAATAAAATAAACAAAGGGGTAAAAACAACGAGGAAAAAATGAGCCAACAAAATTATATTTTAAAATCTCTACTATTCTTTCAGACACTTCATTAAAGTTGTTGTTTTTTGGTGAAAATAGAGAATAAATTATAATGCTTGTATTACAAACCGCCTCCGCGCTTTTGTACACGTCTCTTTAGTATGCAAATAATGCTGAATGTTTATTTTTTTTTACGAATCCCACTTCCAAATATTGTTGTTGTTGACGACTCTCCAAGGAACACGAAAACTTTATAAATTCTTTATAGTAAATAAAGTAGGTTTGTACTATACATACATTTTTGGATTACAGTAAAAAAAGTGAATTATTTTCGTATTCCCGTCTCTTTGTTATTTACATTTGCATCAAAAGAATAAAATGATGATCAACTTCTCTCTGTATAATACACGCGTGCATTCATAGACTCATACTTAAACACAACAAAAAAAAACCAGTCGACAAAATGGATAGACAGTAGCAGACATTTGTAGAAGTTGTGCATTAGACGTACTTCCGGTTTACACTGTAAAACCACAGGAGTTAGTTGAACCACAACAAGAGCAGTAGCCTAGCCAAAACTAACCACTTTAATGGTAATATTTTATAAAGCGGAGAAATTCGCTATGTGCGTGTGTACCCAATGTATTTGTGTGTATGTGTGCAAGAAAGAACTTCGGTTTTTACCTCAACGACTGCATCATAAGCTGACTGGTTTGCAGTGTATGAATGTATGGCTTGAGGCAGGACAAGGAAAAAGCTTCTAGTGAGCCACCATTCATGCACCTCAGTCGTTAATCATTATACCTTTTACTAAAACTTTACTTATCTGAAGACATCGCGAAAAGCAGTAGTACCAGTAGTAGCCGTAACGGTAGAAATTCTGTGTATCTATATAGATCTCGCACTCACTCACCATCACCGTCCTCATCGCTACCAAAATAGCTGACTCGTTGAGAAAGGCGAGAGGAGAAAAGTGTGTATGTGTTTGGGGGAAAGGGGAAATCTAGAGCTAAGTATCGTTTTAAATTGCCAAACTTTGAAAACTCTCCCAAGATTTAAATCTCGAACTGACTTGACTGTAAGGTTGTGTAAGAGTTGAGTAATACGATGTGATGTGGTGATGGTCTTGGTGCTTCGATGCAACTACTGCGCTCCTCACAATTTTTTTTCTTCTTACGTTTCAGTAGGTTTTAGGTGACATGTATGTGCATGGTTATCTACTACTTGCTCCCTTATAACAGTATTAAGACGTTCACATGGTCACATTTGTCTTATTCACGAGATATTTTTGCTCACTTTCAATTTTTTTTCAACGATGGTGGAATGAAAGTTGCGCTGTCATTCATTACTTATATCAATGAAAAAAATTGGTGGAGCATCCCTTTTTTATGTGGGGCAATATCAATACTCGTACCACATATCAAGATTATAACTATTTTTTACAGATAGATAGACTTTATGACAGTGGTGCAGCGGTGGGACAAGTAAGCTTCACCAACCAACTTTGTACAAAAAAATCTTAAACCTGACAAGTATAATGATTGAACTTTTAAAGCGATTCCAGGGTAAGCCTTTTACCTAAACATAAAAGGATTGTATTTAATTTATTACAAAGGACGTGCGCAGCGTCGCGTCTACAACGGCTAAAGATAAATCTACGCTTTATGCGTGGGTTGTTCAAGTCTTTCTCTGAACTTTTAATATCCTGTTATATGACGTTTCTTAATTCCCCATGTGTATTACCAATATGTATATATAAAGTCTAGGCTGGATAAATGATGATGATGGTTTTGGTTGAAAATATGTACCAAGCAGATTAAATGACAAGACAAGTGGTCCCTTGTCCTATTTTCTAATGCTAATGTTGGTATAAATAGTGGATATATTTTACGGTATTTTGTTTATCGGCTTACATAAATATGCAATATTATTGCTGTTGTTATCAGCACTTTTATGTATAATCCATTTTGTTTGTGGACACTTTCCATTTTCTCTTTTTAAAACTATTCCTCCGCTCATAAATCACTTTCTGCCGTTAAAAGTATTTTTATAACATACAAACAAACAAAAGTAGCATCAACTGCGATGTATCGAAAAACCAAAAATGTGCTTTTGGTATTGTGTATAATTTGTAAAATATGGGAAATGCGCACATGTCAAACGAAAAAGATTGCTTATTTTTAGCTGAACTCAGTTACCGATAGAAATGTTTGCCTGTCTGGTCAACATAATAGCTTTGATCACATCGCATTTATTATTATGGGCACTTATTAGTAAAATTAATTTATATGTCACCAAATGCTACGTATTGAATCCCCTCCCCCAAAGAAAAAACTCAAATAAAGCTTAATGTACGATAATAACTTTTACACAATTTTTTCACTACCATTCGATTCGTTCAAGCACATTGAAAAAAAAACATAATGATAAAGTTTGGTAGGAGGACAGTGAATTGGAAATGAGAAAAGTAATAATTTTTCCCGACAAGCGTACAGCAGTGGCCTTTCGATAAAAAAATATGTATTCTCTTTTTTAAAAAAAGGTTGTGATCGTTCAGAAGAAAAATTAAAACGCTAGCGAGAAGCGAGACATTTTTAGCAGGAAATAAAATATTGGAACATGAAGCATGTAAAAAAAATATTACAATATCCTTGTACCATCAGAGACAGGACCTCGTTTTGTGAGGATGATCATTCATAATGATGCGCGATATGATATAATATGATACGCGCCAGCACTAAAAAACTAGTGATGATAGGTAAGATTTCTATCGCTGTTGCAGAATATGTATATTGTGTCATTCGTTATCTTCATCACAGTCACCATTCCCGTCTGGGAGTTGTTGGTCAAAAGAGAGAGGCCTACTAGCCGAAAAACCTGGTGGTGGTGGTGGGAGGACGTTAAGTAGTTAAACAGACGAAAAGTAGAAATAGAGAAAGCGTTTGAACTGTAGGAAAATTCCATTTGAAGAATAATGTATATGTGCATGAGTATATATATGAATACATAGTTGAATAGCGGGCTGCTGCTGTGTGTGTTTCAAGTGATGTAAACGAGATGACAAGTGGTCATGATTTATGGTGTAGAAAGGAAGCTAAGTCTAATAACGACCGCCAGTTGTAGGAATAACGACCACACACACATGAAGATGAACTTTACTGCTTTCACCAAGCTTGTATGTTACACCAACCGACAACATCACTAGAAAACCAGGGAGAAAGGCAGATATAATATGGGGAGTTATAAAGTACATCAGTTGTAATCAATGTATGTATAAATATAGCCTTGTAATATGCTCTGCATTGCTACATTGTAACATAATATTATAAAGTGGGGTTTTCTCTTCTGTCTTTCATTTTTTCCTATTTTTTTACTCCAAAATCCGTTTTACTTTTGTGAAGGCAGAGAGGCGATGAAAAATGATATGGTGTTTTTCATATTCCAGTTGGAAGTTGATGGTTTGTATTGTACAATAAGTGAGTAGAGAGGAATACAAGGATAAAACCACCTTCCGTCTTTCCCATGATGTCTTGTCCAATAAAATAGAAAAAAAAGTTATTTATATGCATTGCCGCATTACATGAAAGACAATCGAATCGTTCGTTGAAGTATAAAGAAAGTGATTTAACATATTTCATGGTTTGAGGATGATGATGATTGGAAATTGGAATGGTACTAGAGAGTTGATCATGACAGGCCAGGGTGCTTTCTCCCTTTTTAAAAAGGGAGAGGAGACATATAGCGGCATTTATGGTAACTTGCAATATTCTTTACTGCTTCGAGTGGGTATACAATTTACAGAGGATACTACTAAAAAAGATTTTCTATCCATTTCTCGTTTTTTTTTGGAAAGTTGAAAGAAGAAAAGAAATCATCAACAAAGACGTTCTTTAAATAGATGTCGTTGTGTGATATTTGATGTGATCTGAAATTGATGACTTCGCTGTTTTTTTTATATTCGTGTTATTATTATCAATTTCTTATTTTTTCAATAAAAAAATCAACCCACAGGCTTGGAAATAGGTCCACTCCGTTCAATCCGTTAGAGACAAGTGGTTTTCGGTCTCAGGCGCATAAATCACGCCTTCTCTACATTCGAAGCGATATCGGGTTAGTATCGGTATTCTACTTAATATTAGTGTACTCATTATTGTCGTACACGCTTTTTGTTACTTTGACAATATTGTGTTCTCTTTTGCTAAGAAAGGAGAAAAAGATGAAAAGACAACATTTATAATTGAACAGTTTTAATGTTTGTTTAATGTAAAGAAAGTAATTAAATGTTCTTAACCACCCAAAAAAGTGTTTGAAACAGTTTTCATTGAAGTAGTGGGGATTTTCAGAATGAAGTACATTTTTTAAAGCAAAAAGGAGTACATTATGATTCAAGTTGACTACTGTCCAAAACTAAATATGATCTCATTCTTCTTAACTTCATACACAGAAAATAACTGAACGGGGGTATATGTACATACATACATCAGACATTTTAGTTAGCGTCTATGAGCCACTTATTTCGTTTTGTTTCTACAAAAAAAAGTTGGCAATTTGTTTAAAGATAAATGGTTACTAGTTAATTCGCATCAGTTTTTAAGAGGCGTAAAAAGTATAAAAAAAGTCAGTTCTTATTTTTGTACATTAGAAATACAAACAAAAAAGAAGATAAACTGTGTCATTATGCGAAACAAGGAACTACAAAGAGGGAATCGGAGAAGAGAATAAAATGAAAATTTATTAATGACAGGATTGTTCTTCATTTTACAAGGGAAAAAAACTAGACACAAGATTCTCTTGGAGGCTGTTCGTATGACTTATATAAGATAGTAGTAATAATTCATATAAAAATATTCTTTTGTTTTCATGTATAAACTTTATTATTTTGTGAAGATGTTGTCATACATTAGAGCATAATATGTAATAATAATCCCATTTACTTCATATTTCATCCAACTGCACAACAGACAACAGAACAAAGTAATTTTTTGTTCAGTCTGTCTATAAGTAACTAAATAAGAATAACATCTGTAATCTTCACGGCATCCAGAATATTTGTAACAACAGCAAATAATATTTGAGCATTTTAATTCAGACGGAATAAATAAATATAACTGATGATGGAGGTCAAAATGACACGGTACATATGCAATTTATTATTGTCTTTCAAATTATTTTTTTTGTCGTCGCATCCCAGTTACTTATTTGACTTCGTTGTAATTTCTTTAAGATAGCAGTGCAGAGCCAACGAAAATGACACATACAACATTGCATTATGTATGTTTATCCTATAATTTGAGATTATATCGATTTTTGGTGTAAATTCATGATAATAAGAAGTTGTGATGGTTGCGCCAATTGTCTTGCACATTTTCTCGTCAGCTCACATTATATTTTTTTTAGCTTGGCAATCCAGTCTTCTCGATACTACCTAATCCAATTAGTGGAACAATATTACAGTCATGTCATGCAACGCAATTTCTTAAAGAGTCCAACATTCGTTCCAAATATTTTTGGTAGGGGAAAGAAAGGACTATAAAACTTGCACTAACTTTAGTAATATTGAATATTACTCGCAAAGTAATCGGATATGAATGATGATATCGGAAAAGTAGAACGTTGGAATGCTAATTGGATTTTATTTTCACTTGCCAAAAAACGTAATAAGAAAGAGGAAAAGTTACGACAAGACTAAAAAGTGTAGACAACATGCTGACTAATAATGTGAGTTATGCAATCAAAATAAGTAGTTCCTCTTAAAAATTATTGAATAAAATATTTAACAGCCAAAATATGTCATTTTTGTTTATCAAAAAATATTGTCTGTCTTTGTTGTACATTTTGATAAAAACTTGTTTCCTTGCAATTCTACACTAGCGCAGCATCCGTTCCCGTGACTAACTTGATTAATATGATTAGTACGAATAATCAATGAAATCCTGTGATTTGGTAAACTCAATAATATGTCATATGGCAATAAGATATGATGTGACGATGAAAATCATTTCAAGATGAGTTTTAATCTGAAAGAAAGAAAGAAGCATTTCATGAAGTTATTTTTAGGCAATGTCAAGTGAAAGCAAAACTTAGAAAATACTTTAAACTATTACTAAACAAAAGCGCAAACCTTTTGATAATCGTGGATTTTTTACTGTGCGTCTCATCAACATATATTATGTATATTTGTATATTATACAGTATAGTGTGAAGAAGAACAAGCAGAGATGTAAAAAGAAAGTTTTCGAACAGCCTTCATGGAATCATCATTATCATAGTATCATGTTATCTATAATTATTGAAGCATGTGAAGAACTTGTTTAAAATGTAAGAAAATATTTTCATTTGATGAAAGAACAAAAAAGATATTGATTCATGACAATTTTAGCAGTCGTTAATCGTTTGTGTATTCAAAAGAGGACGCAAGTTTCCACTTATTGACGATTTATTATGTTACGACTGAATACGTCGATAAAATGAGAATACTTAATCACTTTAAGTTAATCTTTTTCTTTGTGATTGCCATTCGACCCGGATACTTTGCTGTGCTGGTGTATATTACTATGAAAATTAAAGAAAACTCAAATCGCGAGAATATTCTTAAGAATAAGAGATCATGGAGAAACAATAAAAAAAGATTTTTTATGGGAAATAGAAAAAGGAGATTCGATGAAAACTGTTCGAAAGCTTTTCTGGGTTATATAAAAAGATACATCTTTGTTCTTTTTCTCTTTCTGTATTAAATGTATATTTTCAAAATGAAAATACGGTATAAACTTTTCATATTGTAACTGATGAGTGTACCATGAAAATTAATCAAATCAATTATTTCACCTTTTTCGTTTGAATTTGTATCTGATGGAAAATTAATACATTCTGGAACTTTTTAAAAAGTGTTGGATCAAATGTTTTTTGTTTGAACAAAGCTATCTAATTGCTAGTTGAAATGCACTGTGAGTGGAGTATTGTTTTCTAAAGACAAAGTTTCCTCGTATTTTTTAAAGGCACACAAGATAAATTTCATGGTACAACAGAAGTAATAATGATGAAAAATAATGATGGTCTTTAAAAGAAAACGGGCTTTAATGTTTTTTATTTGCCTACTCTTTAATATTTCAGGTACCTTTTCACCATCATTAGTTACTTAATTGGCGTCTTCATTTTTGCCACGATCGTAGGTAAGTTTTGTCATGAAAAAATGACTACTTTTACTACACACAAATTCAATACTTTTGAATAATATACATAAAAGTTCATTTCATTGGTAATGTGTATATTTTCGGTATAATTTTTTTTAGGACAAGTCGGAAACGTGATAACCAATCGAAACGCCAATCGCTTGGAATTCGAGAGGCTATTGGTAATTCACTTAACTTACATTCAATGTTATGTAACTATTTCTTACTTTGTTTAAACATTTATAATATTTTTTTAAACGTATCTTTGCAAAAACAGGATGGCGCAAAAATGTACATGAGACATCACAAAGTGCCACGTGATATGCAACGTAGGGTACTCCGGTGGTATGATTATTCGTGGTCCAGGTAAATCTTACGTATGAGTAGATTGGAAATGCTAATGATTGGAAGTTGGCAGCAACTCGTTAATTATAATTTGTAACTTTTATCACCATTAAATACATATTTTTCTTATAGAGGGAGAATACAAGGGGGTGGTGATATTAACACGGCCTTAGGACTTTTGCCTGACAAGCTCAAAACCGAGTTGGCTCTTCATGTAAACCTTAGTGTGCTAAAAAAGGTATGATGAATGAATGAATGAAGTTTGTTTCGAACAAAAAAAATGCAAAAATTAAGTTCAATGTCATTACATGATTTTTTTTTTACTTTTAGGTTACTATATTTCAAGAGTGCCAGCCTGAGTTTCTTCACGATCTGGTGCTCAAAATGAAAGCGTACATATTCACTCCAGGTGACCTGATTTGCCGTAAAGGGGAAGTAGCTCGGGAAATGTTTATCATTGCCGACGGTATTTTAGAAGTTATCAGGTAAAATACTTGATACACATAACAACCCCATTTAGTAGTTCTTCTTATCTCGCGTCCTCTCCTATTTTAGCTTTAAAACATTTATCTTGCTTTACTTTACAATACAGTGAAGCTGGAAAGGTACTTACAACAATGCAAGCTGGGGATTTTTTTGGTGAAATAGGAATTCTTAACTTGGATGGTTTAAATAAGTAAGTTGACGTACTTTGCTTTGTAAGCTATATGTAATGCGTACTTAACCATATAAAGCGTTTTAAAATCCATAATTGTAATTTTATTTTTTTGCAGACGCACAGCAGATGTTCGCTCAGTTGGATATTCGGAGCTCTTTAGTCTTTCTAGAGAAGATGTGTTGGCTGCAATGAAGGATTACCCTGAAGCTCAAGTAAGATTGTACATGGCACTGCTTTCTTTTCTGAAGGAAAGTATTTTTGTTTTCTAACTTTCACTTTCATATTTGTTGGCTATAGGAAATCCTTCAAACACTTGGGAGGAAACGCTTAATGGAGGCACGCAAAGCGTCAGGTCCATCAACAAAGAAGCCTTCGGCAAACGATGCAGCCAAGAAAGCCCAAGCACTCAGCGTCGTAGCTAAGGAAGTAGTGGAAGTTCCTGATAGCACAACGGGAAAACGAATAGTCGAGAAATTGCAAAGTGATTTCAAGGGACTAAAAGATGTGATACGCAGAAGTAGAAAGAGCAATTCAAGGTTTTTTTTTTTTAATAATGGAACGGAGGGTTAAGAACCTGTCTTTTTAAAGAAAAAATTACCTTGATTTTTATTCGAATTTGCAGTAAAGACGATTCTAGTGAGCCAGATTCTGGAAAGACAGACGAAGGAGGAGAGAAGGGGAAAGGGGATGGGAAAGGGATTGCTCCCCGTGGTGTTCTGAAAAGAATGCACAATGTGCTGAGCGACGAGAAGGAAAAAGAGCCGTCCACTTCTACTTCAACGCCCTCTCCATCCATTCTCACTAAACGTGGAGCAGGGAAACGTGTCCAGCTTGCCAAAATCCTGGCTCAGCCTTCGAGCCCTCCAAAAGAACCTGAAATTATAGGCGAGGGTCTTCCCCTAATGCAAAGACTACGATTGCTCAAGCAAAAGGAGGATAGAGAGAAAAAGCAGCAGGAGGAAAGAGAGGCAATGATGCAAAGTCTAATGCCCGCCACTCAAAAGCCCCAGTCGCCTCCTCAGTCTACTTCTTCTGCAGCTGCTGCGCCTTCACCACAACCGCCACCGACACCAGCAGCAGTACCGGCAGGGAAATCAAGGGGAAATTTGTTGTTGAAATCTTTTGTGAAGACCAAAGTATGTGTGGAGGTTCCTCCACCTTCAGCCAAAGTGGGTTCTTCAGATAGTTCCGGTAAAGAATCAATGAAACCTGTCACTTCTGCGGCAAAAGACCCAGGTGGTAAACGAGAAAGTATATCCTCTGTGGACTCCGGTTCGACAATCTCTTCCCCTCCCTCCAGCTCACTGGCCAACCGAGCCCTAAGTCCACCACTGAAGCCGGGAGGATTGCTAATTGGAGAAGCTGCAGCAATGGCGGCATCCCGAGCGACTACTGAGCCTATTTCTATATCAGCCCCTCCAATGCCTCCTAAACTTTCTTCCCAAATTTCTTTCTCTCCTCCGATTTCTTCTGGAAGTATGTCACCGCCTGTGATGGACACTTTTTCCGTAGGAAGAGATCGCTCCGCTTCAGCAAGTTCCGCTCTTGCTCCCTCGATAATACAGCCTTCCACGTCCTCTTTTATGCGACCTGCTGCTTTACACTTCCGCCAAAAGACATACGGCTCGGTGGATGACCTTTCGCCTGAATTTTCTCGGCTTCCGTTCGTAAAAAAGTTGAAGATTCTAAACGAGCGCCAGAAAATTGCTGCGATTCTCGTGAGCAAAACAGGTGGTAATGTATTAACTAGAAGCACAAGTGAGGGCTCAAATGAAAATACAACTGTGGCAGGGTCCGTACCTCCTGTGCCAACTTCTGAAGAGCAATTGCACGCAGTGGCTATGGGCCGAAGATCTCAGTCCACTCAGGAACAGCTGCAGGGACAAGAGGGCGGCGATGGTGATGGCGCTGACGGGAGCATAGTACCTTCCACATCCACTAGCCCACCTAAGTCATCATGCTCAGTCAAAAAGTATGACCAAAGCCCACCGGAGAGGGAGATAAGAAGTATTCCAGTTGCTGGACAAAGTGGCGGAATACATGAGCGAAGCACAACTCAACATGAACCTGCGTCATCATCGGCACAGCCGACGAGTACAACCACTTGTCTTATGTCTAATATTTCTGCTGCACACGACTCAAATACCACAAAATGCCTTACTAAATTAGGAACTGATGGTCAAGCACCCAGCACGTTTATTAGTAGTACTAATAGCTGTAAGATACCTCCCAGTCGTTTGTCCCCTTCCCCAACAAGCTTACACGTAGGAGGAGGTGGAAGTAAAAAACGCAAGAAAACAAAAAAGATACATGCCTCTGCCTCTCCCACGTCAGAGAAAAAGGAGGAGGAGGACAACTCCAGCAGCAGCTCATCCTCCACTCCCAGTCCCCCAGAACTAGATAGTTCGGAAACTCCGGAAAGGCGAAATTTAAAAAGTATACTGAAACGTCTAGCCAAATCAGAGGAGGCTGTGGAAAGTGAGCCGAAACGAGGAGAGCACGCCTTACGAAGGCTGGACGAGAGGAAATTGCTGAAGGCCCCGACGATAGAAGGGTATGCTGCTCGACATAGAAAATTTGCCAAAAATGTCACCTTCCATAGACAGGCCGTCACGGTTGTATCACCAGAAGAAGTGTTGGCAACGCAAGTAAAAATACCTTCCAGGACTGGTGGGAAGGATACACAGTTTGGTCAGCCGCCAACCGAAGCTATGCAGATTTGTCAGATGACTGATGTCAAGATTTGTGATGAGACGTCGGATACTGGAACAGGGATTGCGACGCAAACAGAACAACTAATTCCGGTTTGTGAACACTCCTATAATATTCCTGACGTAAGTTCATATATACGTCATTTAACATTATATTCTCATGTATTATATGTGCCATAATTTTAATGTATTTTCGTATACGTATTGCTTATGATTTTTTTTGCAGAATTTGAAACCGTTTACTAACATAATGCTAGTGAAAGGTGAAGACATGGCATTTGCAGAAGATCATGAACCAGGCTTACAAATTGGCTTAAACTTTGCTCAAGAAGAGTGCATTGGAAGTGTTTTTATGGGGATCAAAGCTATCATTCAGTCCAAAGTAGACGAAATCCACTCCCGATTCCAGGACAATTTCAACACTTTGGAACATGAGGTACACAAACGCGATGAAATTATTTACAGACTTCAACGACGTATTCAAGAGCTGGAAAGGGGCTCCGATAGGAGACGAGGGCGGAATGGTGGAAGTTTACGGGCAAGTGGCGAGGACGATCATGGTGAGTTAGGCGACCTAGGAGGCCATGAAGGGGACAACGAAATGGATGACATTGATGGTGATTTGGATGATGATGAAGAGCTTCTTTTAGGATCGGAGGCGAGACATCGCGGTGGTGGTAGATATCCTTTGGAGCTTCAAACATCCTATCTTTTTAGCAGAGGGGATAGCATTGACACTGTTATCAGCGCGCAAGACTATGATGACGAGGTATTCGAGAGAGCAGAATTGGAAAGCCACCGTGAAGCTAGTCAATCTCTATCACAGTCTTATGGTTCAGAAGCTCGCTCTGGTACAAGTTCAGGTCAACATCAGTATCATCAACAGCGGCAGCGGTCCAGAGATTTGGGGAATGGAGATGGTCAACCAAAGCACCCAAGCACTACGTGGGCTCAAATTTCTGAGGAAGAGACAATTGAAATGAGAGAATTTGGCACGGCACCTTGGCAATTAGAATTTCACAGAGACCGAGATTCCCTCCCACCTCCAAATGAAAAAAGTTTTGGGACAAGAAACTTGGACAAGGACTCTGTAGCCGTTGACATTGGGAACACTTCCACAGAATATGAGTCATCTGGTTCGGAAGAAAACGATGGTAATAAAATACAGGAAATAGCTCATCGTAGAATGAAAGAAGAACCTGTGGCGTTAGATGATGATGACGATGAAGAAGGTGACCAGACTGACGTAGCATCAGAGGAGGATACTGATGATACTAGTGATGATGACGATGAACCCCAACTAACAAATAAAAACTGGGAAGTTCAAATGCTTGCCAAAGAAATGGACAAATATGAGAAAAATAGACCCGACAACTCAGAAATGCTTGGGGAAGCGCAAGTCCTTCAAAACGAGATTAGAGAGATACGGGATGCGGTGACTTCCGGAGAACTTTCTCCATCAGAACTTGATATGCTCGAGTCAATTCTTCAAACTAAATCTAAACGAGTGAAATATCTTGCCAAAGCACTAAGCGTAGAAACTCCATATTCCCCTTCAGCAAGTGGTGGTAGATCAACACCATCTTCGATTGCAAACCAGGAGGAAGCATCCAGAAGTAAAAAGTTTGCATTTGTACGAAGTGTAGACGATTTACATGGCGCTTCATCATCCCGCCCATCATCATCCATGGCACGAGCAGGACACTTTCAAGACCCTACACCTATTCAGAGTCGCCTTCCCCCCACGGAACTGTCTTATGGTGCGGCTTACGCCACTAAACCGCGCCTCAGCCTAGGCGTCCTACCCCAGTTATCATCATCAGGACAGCCCTCTACTTCTTCGTCTGTGGGTAAAACGGAAAAGCTCAGTCCCGGGGAAAGGAGAGAATTGCACAAGTTAATATTTTCAAGGAAAAGATCTACCACCACAGTTCGAAGGCAAGCAAGTTTGGGAGATCCTGCTCTACACTGTGCAGGTGCGCCCTCATCATCTACAGTACCTACAGACGACAATCAAAAAAGGAGAGAAAGTGCTGGAGGATTCCCCACGTCCATAAGCTCCGTTGAATCTTCCACAAAATCATTCTTCTCCAAATTCAGCTTGGCTCGGCAACTGACCTCCCGTGGTAGTAAACATGCTAGTGTGGAGGAAGCTAAAGGAGTAAAATATGTCTGTGGACCTGTGGGTGAGGGTTCCACAGGTGTACACCCAAGTAGTAGTAGTGGAGAGGTAGGAGAGCGAGTGATTTTTCAATCTGCTTCTATTGCTGCTGTTTCTGGAGATCCACAGCCACACTCTTCCTCAACTACTGCTCCTATTCTTCCAAGTATATCATCCACTATTACCACCTCCGTTCTTTCATCTACTGTGCAAAGTGATTCTTCCGTTGGATCGTTGCCAAGCGCTGGTCGCATCACAGCGATGAGAAGTACTACGATAGCTGTCGCTACTACCACACAAGGTGCATCTTCAACTATGACGCAAGCGGCTGAATCTACTGTTGTATCAGTCCCTTCCAGTTCAACTGCTGCTTCCACTGCAGCACAAATACTTCCAAGTTCTTCAACCAAGCCTTCGGACACTGACAACAGTGCTCCTATAAGTTCCGACCTCAGCGGGGAAAGTCAGCCTTTACTGAAGAAATAGCTAAATCTAGGTATACCAATTTATAAGTTAAATAACTTTTTGATTGAAACCAAATTTAGTTCTTAATTTGATCGGGCCTAATTTGTTATGTTTCAGGTGGGGGTGGATGGGTATTTGTTTCCATTTTTTGCGAGGTAAGGCTAACGAGCTTAGTATCGTGAAGGAGTTACGAAAGGTATTGAAATAAAAGTTTGTCATTTATTCAAGACTTCATTTATAATCTAGTCAAGCATATTCGAGAAACGGTTTGGGTTTCCATCTTCGTATAGTTCGTTTCGATTGGTGCCATATTAATAATAATATACCATACAACAATAATAATCGTCCTTCCCACGCCAACTCGTGATGGTACAAACTTATTAATGCTGCTGTTAAAAATATACGGCGATAAAGTTGGAAACTTTAAAAGAAAAATTCAGCTATAATCCCTAAAAATTAAACGTCAATAAAACGGCTTGAGTTTTTCTTATTCTAAAAATGGAATGAATCTCTTCGCCAACATGTATTACATACTAAATTAGAACCGTAAATATAGTTGCACTTTACGTGACCCACAAAATTCTCCTTAGTATTATTCAGAGATGACTTAAAATTCAACATATTTTGTTCTGCATTTGTCAAACGATACCTTGCCAACATTTAAAAAATGAAATATAAAGATTCGCCGTATTAAACAAACATGTATCCACCCTCAACAACGATATTTAAAAAAAATGAAAATAACAATAAAGAAAAAAATAATTAAGATAATTACTTGTACTAATGCTTGGTTGAATTATGAAAAAGTATATGGCATTTACGATTATATTGCGTCGGTGTCCACGATATTCTTTCACACGATGCTAAGCGAGCGACGGTACTATTATTATAATTACCTTAACAAAATATATATGTATACAACAAAATATGAATGATTGATTGCTGCAAAATATTTATAAGGAATCTTCAAAGTACTTCAGTTGCTGGTTTATAGATGTACAGTTAAATATATGCATTATTCTTCATTAAATAACATACATATATGAAACAAAGCATTTACATAGGTAATACATAAAATAAAATATTCTCTAATGTGTAAGAGGAAAGCATTTTTAAATTTGTCAATTAAGTGAGATCACTTGTTAATTGCACATGGTTTGTAATTTAAGCACTAAATATTAAAATATTATGTACTTATACTTAAGGGAACGGATAACTATTTTGTATTTGTAAGAAATATTTAAAAAACAATTATAGTTATTAGTAGAAAAATATTATTATTACCTTTATGTACATTATTTACAATTTACAGCGGAAAGTGAAACAATACTAAAGATAAGTTACATAGTACTACAATTATTATTATTAAAATTGCTATTAATGACTACTACTAATTGTTATATTACTACATAATAAAAAGCCAATGGAAAAGAACCATAGGATGACCAAAACTGTTAGTCTTTTCTTTACGAAAATTGAAGTTAACGGGGTGGTGCTAAATTGATTGTTGTAAGCCAACAAAAGGACGCCGCAAGAGGCCTGTACAACTGCACATTTTCTTACCAAAAATACATACTTAAAAAATCAATTAATTTTGGAATATTTTCGTTGTTTTGTTTTCATGAAAAAATGTTATTTATTTGATGTAATGAATTGCTTTCGATATGACATAATGATGAGGTAAACCAATTAATCCATGAAAATAGTGACCAAATGTAATATTTGCTTCCGAATTTTTACGAATGTCTTCTTCTTTGAGCAGTAGACTTACTTTCCACTTGAATAGAAC
>JAQIWN010000453.1:0-33444 GCA_034699025.1 Entomobrya cf. arborea Gr-Col-00668 | reverse complement strand
AATTTTCAAGAAGTTTTCACTTCCACAACTTTTCTTCAAGTTAAAATGGAATTCAAGGTTCGCAAGGAATCCCAGACCTGTAAGTGTTCCCCAAAACGGGGAAAATTGAGATTTTAAAAACTTTTTCATTTTGTTTCATTACTAACGTCACTGCAAGAACTTAATTTGGGAATTTCCTAATTACAGTGATGGAGAAGGTCTTCAACAATTATGAGCGCAGGGGTCTTATCCGAAACTACCAGTTGGGTCCCATGCTTCGTGCTCTCAACCCAGAACTGAACCCAGCGGAAGAGGAGCTTCGCCAAAAGTTTGTTGAATTGGACTCTGACCGTGATGGTGGTTTGGACTTTGATTCTTTTCATGAATTAGCTTTATCCTACCTTCTTCAGCAAACTCGCAGGGAATCGGATGGATTTGCACACAAGCACCTTATCCGACTTAACGATTTTCAGTAAAAGCAAAACTGTGTTTTTGCTACGTACAGTTTTTGTATAAAATGTTTTGTACCTTAAAAGGCTCAATGATTTTCGGTTCTTAATTAATTTAGCTCAGTGTCTATCAAAAATCGTTCACTTATTATTATTACTTGATTGGAAGTTGTTTTTGACACTTTTTGGTATTGAAAAATAAAGTTTTAAGGAAGATTTTGACTAACAAGAGTTTTTTGTTCAGCTCGCACTATTTCTTCTCTAAATACACTTTTGCACAAAGAATTTCTTGCATCATACACAGTTAACTTGATCCCTGCCTTGGCCAAACTTCTTTTAAAACACTTTCACCTCTGACAATAGAGCATTTAATTTGCATATTAACTGTACACATAATATGTTTACTACTGTGTCTGATATTCCGTAGGGGTACTAATGTCCTCAAATAGGTTTAATTTTGGCAGTTAAATTGTGGTCTTGGAAGTGAAGGGAATGAGATGATTTTTGAATCATTAGGAATTCTAATTCATGTCGAGTTGTCAATTCACGATATGTAGGTGTTTCAAATAAACGTCTATACTTTTTTAAATATGCATTAAATATGTAAAAAAATTTAGAGGTAATTCAAGATAGCAAACATTGTTACAGCAAAAATTCTGATCAAATAGAAAAAAAAATAATAATATACTAAATTTAGTTTCGAGATCAAACGATAACGATGGCTTTCATCATGATTATCTGACAATGTTTCTCGCAAAAATGACTTTAATACTTAAGTCATGTTCAAGTATATGATAAACCTTAATATACGTATGCAACAATAAATGTGATTTGATATTTTTTTTGAAATATGCATACAGAACTAGAAACTAGAATGGATACATTGAAAAAAATCTTGAGACCAAAAACTCAGTTCATGTTTTTATCCTCAGCAATTTTATTCGTCTTATATAGAGCAACATTATAATATAATATTCACAGATAACTGTTCACAGTAAACAGCAAATTAGCTAGTTTAAATCTTGTACATATTCTTCAAGTTCAAAATTAACACAGTATGATTCAACATGAGATTAATGACAACTCATCTCCGGATAGATTTCAGAAAATTAACATTTTGAATTTCAAATAATTCATAAACTGCATACTATACAAGAAATATAAACATCCAAAAGTAATATACCAGAGCTGCGATAAACAGTACATTGAAAACTACATAGCACTCCGGTTTCTGCAGATTTTTAAATCTGGGCAACGATACCATTTTGCCAGTGCCACATGCACTTGTTTTCAAAACAATTGCCTGAGTCTGCATCTGCATTTATGATTTATTATACCGATATTCCTTTCCAAAAACAAACTTCGAACAAATAAATTGCGTTTTTAAGTCGCTGTGAATCTTATGTATTGATATGAAATACTTTAATATTTTTTTATCTTATAATCAGTACATTTTTCTTTATAACACCATAAATTATAAAGTTTTTAAAATTAAAACAAGTGTAAACTTAAATCACGACCAAAGTTAGCTACATTTCTTGTGTGTAAATTAAAACCGTGCGTCGTGCAGTGAACAATTTTCACACAGTAGCCTAAAAAATAAAATTAAGTGCACAGTGAATTTTTAAACGTAAATAATATTTTTAAAGGTAGTCGGTAAACTATTCTCAGGTAAGCTGTTTAGTGTTCAGTTATCCGCAAAGTCAGCCAGATAAACTTGATGTTTGTGAATAAAACTGTCGCTGTCTCTCCTCGCCTGCTTGCACAGAAAATGTAACGCAATTTTGTTAAAAGTTTCCAGATCAATTTTTCCTTGGCCGTCAGTGTCAAAACGCGAAGCAACTTGGTCCAACTCTCTTTGTTCAATGTTAATATCGGGACGCATCGCTTTAAGCATGCTGCCCAACTGATAAGAGCGCACACACCCTCTTCGCTCGTAAGTAGCAAACGTCTTCTCCATCACTAGAGAGAGTTCGGAATAGAAGAAAAAAAATGTGAACAATATTGCATAAAAAATGTTCTGAAATTTATATATGAAAAGGATAAAGCGATGATGATGGTGACAAAGCGCTACACTCTCGAAGGAGTGAACACATGTCATGTGAGTTTATAATTAGCTTGCTAATTACAATATATATGTGTATTTGCAATTGCAAAGAGATAAAAAAAGGCTTACCAGTTTGGGACTCCTTACGAACCTTGAACTCCTAAAATAAAGTCAAGAACAAACAATAATTTTAAATGTGAGGATGACTCAACAGACTCAACTGTCAACTTTTCAAAAGAAATGCTTTTTATTCAATGTGACTTTCAAAATGATAATATTACAGGCTTCTTTTCTTACCATTTTCTATTCGGTTTTCAAGGATGAAATGAAAAAAATCTTTCACAGAAAATCAAAAGACTTTTCCTTTTCTTCAAAGAAGATTGAAAATTTGTAAAAGTTCTGCTTGCTCGCACCTGGGCTCTCTTTTAATAAATGGTTTATGCAAGCTTTCTTAAACTTTTGGTTTTACTTTGTCTTGTTTCTCAAATATGACTGATGGCTTGACAAGAAGATTCGGGTCATTTATATACACACCACAAGACACTCACTCTACCTACCTGTGTGCATTTTCCCAAAATATTTATTTTTGTTTTGATGAAGGAAAGACGCAGTTTTTTTTCGGTGATCTGCTAAAGTTGGTCTTCATCCGCAATTCGGGAAAAACAACTCAACACATCATACTATTTTGAAAATCATTAAGAATGCCAGATTTGTTTTTCCGTAAGACAAGCTCATAATTATCATGCACCCAAAATAGTTCTAAAAACAAACTGTCAACCGTCCATCATAATTTTCTTTCGGCCTGTTTCTATCCATCACTTTCCTATCCTATCCTACCCACTTTAGCTAAAGGGCATTATGATGCATGCAAGGAAATAAATATAAGTTCAATAGCGTGGCCAGTAGTTTGTTTGCCAATTCTACAAATTATACATGCATTTACGCTCTAGTGAGCTAACTGGGTTCAATAAATTCTAACAAGCAAACGTTCGAGAAGCCTTTCCCTACCTATTTCTCAAATGTTCTTAGTCAATACGGTACATTTAGATTACATAGTAAAAATAGCATTTTACAAACTTTGTTTATTGTATTTTTACCACAGATTGTAAGTTATCCTAACGATAATGATAACACATTGCTAGTTTTACTACTAATAATAATCTCTTCTACCACCCTTAGTGTGAGAGCAGCAAACAACATTAACGTTACTCTTCTTGTTTAATAGGTTTACATTAAAAATGTTTTGAAAAATATATGACATTTGTTTTTGCTAACGAAATTACTTTCACGAAAAAAAATCAACAAAAAACAATGGTACGCCTGCCTGCCCGTCTCCTTCTCCATTTACATCTCCATCAGTCAGTCAGCAGTAACTAAATGAGTTTTTAAAAATAAACTTCTGCTCTTGTTTTCTCCTTTAAAAAAATATGTTCACTTTCATTTCATTTAACATAGCTTGTCATAATAATGCATGCATGCCGTTGCCGTACAGTTTGCAACGTTTTTTAGACAGGGCTTCCGGAAACACTCAAATTGATGACATGCACATGCAAACCAATACTAAGCAGGAAATAGAATATAACATGCATTGCATTGCATAATATCATAAGTAAAGAGAGATGTAAATCTTTAAAACAAGGAGATAATATCAAGTTTTATAGTCTGCGAAGTGACACGAAGCTTTTCTTTGGTTAACAGTTTAAATGGAGCGTTACTAGTTTGGAAATCGTGATGACAGATGGAGAATAGAATGGACAGCAGACGTACTTGCCGGTGCCTCTGTTCCAATTTCCCTGGTCAATTTTTGAAACGTATGCATATAATGAATGTTGTAAACATGCGTTACGTAATTCTGAAAAAAGAAGGTCATTTAAAGGATGCAGAGGCGTCCGGAGTTATTACAGCTCTGTCTTATTTTTATCAACACTAATGTATTTTTACACGGGAGAGTAATTTCTTTTTTCAGCAACTGTTTTGGTCCATTATGCTATAAGTAATTTATACTGACATGGTTGGGCTTGAATTTAAATATTTGCAGCGTTTAAAATTTCACACGACTATAAATGCTTTAAGTGCGTGTCATACATTCTAAATTTTGGAAGATTCTCAAAAAACTGTCCATTGTTCTAGAAAAAGGAGTGAAGTGTTAGCGTGAAGTGTTTCGTATGAGTAGCCTAAAAGTGCTGCGGGGATAACGTTGAAGTCAAAATGACAACGAAAAAAGTTACGCCTAGTAAATTCATAATCAGTTAAGATGAATTATAGCCTTCCGGTGTGCATTTGGCAAACATTTTATTTGAGAAAAGAGAGTATTTCAGCATAGAACGTATTTATTAATTATAGCAAACAGTATACATGATACATAAACATATCCCTATGTAAAATCAATAAAATAAATTAGATCAGTATAGTTATTTGAGTTGATGCCTTTCCGGTTCCTTCCGATTCTGTTACATAAATATAAAGAGATCTGTTCATGCATTACCTGATGCTGCATTTAATAACTTCCGTTGTTCCTTCTCCTTCCGGTTAAGTTTGTTTTTCTTTCATGTATATTAATATTTTACATCATCATTTTTACAGTATTTTTGTCATAAGCTCTAATGACATTTCTGAATTGATTCACGAGAGTCTTTGTTTTGTTTCTGTCGAAATGTGAATAAAGTGCGCATCAGTCAGTCAGCATAATTCGCAGAAAAGTTTCAGAGATTTTGCAATTCCCAAATCATTAAGCTCAGGTATATATGTAGGTAGAAAACATTTATAAAACCGTCGGTAAATAAAAGTCAAGTAAATATATCCGTATTTACTAGGAAAATTTCCTGAACTTTGGATGTACCATAATGCAGTCATTATGTCATGGCTCATCATTTCACACAAATTAAACATCTATTTATGTATGTCCAATGTCATTTTTTGCAGTAAATGATGTATAATGTGTCATACTTCATTTCAACCAGTTTCACAACAAATATTTTTGTTTTGATTTGATTTATGTTAGTCAAACCAATTATTTATCTTGCAGATAAGACTACTGTTATGGCTTTACTGGCCTAGTGGCTCTACTGACACTAATATATAAAGAGAAAATTTTGTTTCAGAATTCATCACACATCTACCTTTGAACTCGAGAGCTATTTTGCACTAATAATCTAATATCATCATCAATTTTAATCCCAGTAATTCTGAAAATTATTTTTTTCAAACTTCAAAATGAATTTGATACCCAAGATTTTTGTTTTAATTTTCTTAATTGACCATAGTACTTGTGCGCCTGATTCTTATGTCATTGAGCACCTGAAAAATCTACGCGATGGAGAAACCTTGGATGTTTTCATTAAATTGTCAGATGACGTAAACAACATACTCCAACAAGTCAGTCAATCCCATTTTACTAACCGTGAGCAACGTCTCAATTCACTCCATCACCAATTAGTGGGGCACACCGAGCAGACACAAAAGAAGATTCTCGAGTATTTAAAGTCGCAAGAAAACACAAACCAACATTTAAAAATTAGAAGGTTCTGGGCAACTAATCAAATCCTTGTGAAAGGGGCAACGAGAGAAATCATCGACGATCTTGTTACCGGTTTCCAGTCTGAAATTCAGGCAATTTATCCAAATGAGATAGTAGCTCATATAGTGAAGCCAGTGGAGACAAAAAATACCACCAAGGTTAAATTACAAAGTCGAAAAGATGAACTTCAATGGGGCCTTGAGAGAATTCAAACCCGTGAAGCCTGGAAAGAGATCGGAATAACAGATGGATTTAAGGCAAATCCTGAAATCCGTATTGCCACCATCGACACCGGAGTTCGCCACACTCATGAAGCACTTCGTGACAACTTCTTGGGCAACTATGGCTGGTTTGACCCAACAATCGGGGAACCTGAGCCAAATGATCGCATGGGCCACGGCTCCCATACTCTCGGGACCATCGCTGGTTCAAAAGGAGTTGGCGTCGCTCCATGGGTGAAATGGATGTCCTGCAGAGGTTGCCCAACACTTGGCTGCTCTCTTGAAGACCTCTTAGCCTGCGGTGAATTTCTTCTTTGTCCAACTCTTGTCGACGGATCTTCTCCAGATTGCTCCAAGGCACCACACCTAGTTTCCAACAGTTGGTCTGGAGGCCAAGGTCTTCACTGGTATGATGACATTATCAATGCCTGGCATGCCGCTGGAATTATCCCAGTGTTTTCCATTGGAAATATGGGAAATGCGTTTTGCAGAAGTGCCAACTATCCCGGAGACCTTCCAAATGTTATTGCAGTGGGGTCCACAACGGAGGATGATACACTTTCATGGTTTAGCTCTATTGGACCTACAATGAATGGAGGTTCCCTAATCAAACCAGACATTGTTGCTCCAGGGTCCGACATTCTTTCAGCTACTAATACAGCCGATGATGACTATGAACTCATGTCTGGGACATCAATGTCCTGCCCCCATGTATCTGGTATTGTAGCTTTACTGCTCACTCAAAATCCACAGATATCTTTTGAAGAAGCAAAACAAGCTGTAATAGATAGTGCGCAACATAATCTCCAGTCACGAAAAATGACTTGTCAAGATATTCCAGATACGATATTTCCAAATCATGTGTTTGGGTATGGGCGAGTCAATGCACTCAGAAGTGTACTGCGCTCTAAATTGAGATAATTAACAAAAGCGAGCATATAAAAAGTATATCATGCCAATGCAATGCGAATTTGATATTAAGTAAGAATGATGTATGGTCAATGGTGTAATAATGTTTAATTTTTGTACTTTTTTAAAATGTAAAATAAGTGTATCAAAACCAAAACTGTTTTGTACCAAAAAGATAACAAGTTATGTAAATGTATCTTGTATATATGAATGTAAGTAAAAAGCCTATTTTACAAGTTATACTGAATAAAAATATCAACCACAAAAACTATGTGCGTCAGTTTATTAGTTAAATTGCACAAAAAAGGAAAACGTGCAAAAAAAAGATTCCTCAAATTTTGATTATAGCTATATTGCTATGAATTGCTAATAATTACATGTTATAACTCATTTTCCCAGTTGGCTCCAGTGTAATTATCTTTAAACTGTGATGATTTTGCATCTTTTTTTAAAAGTTTTCCAAACACAAAAAGGGCACATGCAATAAAAGCGTGTATAGTGTACGGTGTAATCAATCATGATTGCAAAAAAAAGATCGTTTAGGTACAAAAACTAAAACCTGATTTTTATAGTTCGGTCATGCATATCCAATGCGAATTGATTTTTCCACGTGGATGATTATGATTACATTTTTATCAACACACTCAACTCATTCCATTCAGAACTTTTGTAGGTTGATGTTGGTTTATGTTCCACAGTCATAGTATCATAATTATCCCACTAGTTGTTGGAGAATACTAAGCGCTGCGCTAGGAAATTAAAGCTGGCTTAGAAAAGTGGAATATTTTTTTGCAAAAAAAAACAACAACAAAATGATCACCAGCGAAGAGAGTGAGAAAATTCGAGAATTGCGTTCGAAACTACCAAGTGACTTATTAACGAAGGACAGATATGGCGACGACTATTACCTGATAAGGTGGCTAAGAGCCCGTAATTTGGACGTTGAAAAGGCAGCAGAAATGTTAACCAAGAGCATGCAATGGAGAAAAGAAAACGGTGCGGATGAAGTATTTACGAAGAATATGGAGGTGCCCTTGAAATACAGAAGAATTTACCCAACTGGCATACTAGGAACTGACAACGAAGATTGTTTAGTGGAGTTACTTCCTTTAGGAAGATTTTGTCACCGAATTATGATGGACAATGAAGGAATGGAAACTGCCATGAAGTATAATATGATATGGGTAGAAAATATGTTGAAGAGACTACAGGAAATTGAAGAAAAAACGGGAAAGAAAGGATTGAAATTTTTGCAAGTGGTGGATATGGAGTACTATTCATACAAAGAGCTAACGTATGGACCAGCTAGAGAGTTTCTTTTGGCGACAAATAACGTATTTGATCAAAATTATCCAGAGCTACTCAAATCGTGTATAGTAATCAATGCACCAAAAGTTTTCACCATTTTGTGGAATATGATCAGACCATTTATGAGTAAAGCGACGGTGGAAAAGGTGCAGATTTTTGGTGGAGGGGAACAAGATGTGCAGAATTGGAAGGCTTTGTTAAGGTCAAAAATAAATCCAGAAAATGTACCAAAGAGATGGGGTGGCACGAGGGAAGGCAGTGATGAGTTTTGCTCGCAAGATACCGAAATTTGGATTGATGGACCAATCTCGTTAAAATTGTTTACTGAATGTAATACTAATACTGACTAACCAAGATCTTTTTAATCCTGAACTAATTTTTTTTGCTATAATTTGATTTTGTATAATTTTAGGCGAAATAAAATTCGATGGATTGAAAACTGAAAAGGTCAAAGCTCGAGACAAAGTGGGTGTAGAATTTCTTGTGGAAAAAAATACATCTGGAAATACTACTCAAGAATTTTTATGGAAGGTTAAAGTAGAAAGTCATGATATTAGATTTAGTATTAATTTTCAGTCATCAGACAGTTCGGCAAATGGCGGTGGTAGTGTTAAGTCAGAGGATATTCAAGTTTATCCTGAATGTAGAGTAGAATCAAAGCAAGGAACATTAAAAGGTTCTCATGTAATTAGTAGTAGTGGAAAGTATACTTTAGTATTTGATAATCGATACAGCTACACTCGTTCAAAAACAGTTCAATACTTTACTGAAGTGGTACAAGCTACACAGCAAACGCAATAATTTGTCAACTGCGAGAAGTTATGTGAATGAACGGGGCTTAGTTAGGGGGCGGATCCTCAAAAGGATAATCATTTGAGTGGCAAAGACTGATATGGTCAAAAATTAAATATTAAACTAAATTAAGTCGTAAATAGAAAGACTTGTACTGTACTGGTTTTGCTTTTATCCATCTTATCGACATCACAGATGACAAATGACAGCTGCAGCTTTGAAAAATAAGATTTTATGTATTTTTAGGTAGCGTTAAAGTTTAGAACGAACGATTGTATGAACTATGAACCCTGGAGTTGGAATAATGATGTTGTTTACCGTGAGAATCAGAATATTACCATTAGATAATATAATGTTTGTTTTATGTAATGTTCTTCTGGAATTGGTAGATGACATTCGTACACATGTTTGTCTTAAAAACCGACATTGCATAAGTTTGCCACAGGAATTTTTGTTACAAATATAGTTAAAAGTTAAGGAATGCCAGATAGGCTCAACGGTCAACCTGAAAAATTTAAGCTTGCTTAACGACATATTCTTATGACTCATGACTAGTATTTGTGGCCCATAACATGCTTTCTTGAAGCTCAAGCTCGCATGATTTTCAGTCAAGACTATCTCAACCTAAAATATGGATTAAATTTTTAGTTCAAAGGGTTAGTTATGAATTATATTTATACTAAACATATGTACATAATATAATACATAATTAATACCAGTTGCATTGTATTCATTAAACATATCATTTACCATTCTAAATTACCATTTACCATACACAAATTCTTAAACTTGAAATAAAATTTTCAAAGAGAAAAACAAGGCGATTATCTTGAAAACCTTTTTGATTCATCTTTCTACATTTAATCCTTCGCCGAAAATACAGAAGAGTATACTAGGTGTCTGTCCGAATAGCACGATGAGTAATTTAGAAGAAAAATATTCTTTCTAAATACAATCATGAAACATATCTAAAAGGAAAATTTACATAGTAATTGGATTGTATCGTGTCTTCAGATTCAGATATGTATAATTGTCTCCTAGTCCTAATCCTACTCTTCCCTTGTTATTCATGTTTTCTTCTTGTATATAAGAATTGCTTTGTTTATTTATAATGGCTTCTTTTTAAGACTTTTTTTATAAGATGTATGCCTGCATATAAAATTTTCATCATTCATCTCTGCAAGCTTGTTATTACCATTCCAGCTAATTATTCCAGTAGTCGCCTTAATCTAATTACTGACTCGCAAACCAGATAAGAGCCATTGCTTTCCCATTCTCGTGGTTTTTTGGGTCTTATCCTTTTACTACCTATCAATATTCACATGTTACGTATCTGCTGCTGTTTTGTATATCTGCCATACAGAGATCTCTTCTACGTCAAGTTATCACACCCTCCAATTCACCAGATAAAGATTTTTGTTTGCAAGCGATGATGAAATCATTTTCATAATTTTTTCAGACAGTTGATTGGGAGAAACACACGCTCACGCACGTTGTTCCACATTATATAATATCGACTTGACAAGCAATTTTTATGCTTATAAGCCAGTGTGACAAAGAAATCGACAACAAGCGTACCCACCCAACTCAAATTCCTAATTAAGTAACAGTATTTTTCATAAAAAAAATTGTTTCGTGTGCAATTTTTTTAACAACTCTGATAAAAATGCCGTGTGAAATCATCGATACTGGACTAATTGCTTCCACATTCAGGTAAGAACTAAATTAAATTAATTTTGGAGTGCTGAAGTTTTTATATCAGTACAAATTTTGATTAAAAAATATTAATTTTTGTTTCATAAATGGTTATTTGTATAGGGAAGAAATATGCTCATCCCTTCAGAAAGAGGATGTCACTCCAAAGCTGGTCGCGTTCCTTGCAAATACCGACCCGGCGGCTGAAACCTACGCGAATTTCACTGCCAAGTCGTGTGGTCAAGTCGGCATTACTTTCGAACTCCGAAAAGTCACTCGGGACCAACTTGAAGACAAGATCATTGAAGCTAATGTGGATCCTGAGGTGCATGGAATCTTTGTCTACTATCCTGTTTTTGGAGGAGGTCAAGATCAGTACCTTCAAAATGTTGTGAGTGCCAAGAAGGACGTGGAAGGCCTTTGCCACAAGTACTTGTACAATATGTACCACAACATCCGGTTTCTAGATGAGGGAAAGGAAACAAAGTGCATTTTGCCATGCACACCTCTCGCCGTCATCAAAGTTTTGGAGCACATTGGCGTTTACAACAAGATGCTGGTTTATGGAAACCGGCTTCATGGTCGGGTTATCACGGTAATCAATCGAAGTGAAGTTGTGGGCCGACCATTGGCTGCTTTGCTGGCTAATGATGGAGCGAAGGTTTACTCTGTTGACATAAATGGAGTCCAGGAGTACCACAGGGGAAATGGATTGAAGCATTTGAAACATGAAGTGTTTGACACCAGCTTGAAGTTGGAAGATGTGCTTCCCATTTCGGATGTCGTTGTGACGGGAGTGCCTTCACCAAATTTTAAGATTAAGACGGAAATGCTGAAGGATGGTGTGGTGGCAATTAATGTTTCGTCGAGCAATAACTTTAATGAAGATGTGGAGACTAGGGCAAGCATGTATGCGAAGGCGATTGGGAAAGTGACGATTGCTATGTTGCAGAGGAATATTGTACGACTTTACAAATATTATTTTGCTAGTTAAATGACGAGTTTGTTTGAATGATAAAAAATAATGAGTTGAATGCGTGTTAATTGTTGAGAAATTAAAATGATATATTTGATTTTTATAAAATATAAAACAAATCATTAATTACTGTAATTGTAACAGCGACTTGTATTCATTTACATCCTGCCCATGCATCTACTGTGCATTACAGAACAGACTAAAATACTAATTGAGACATCATTACAGTTAATACCTTACTTACATAACAATTTGCTAATAACATCATACATGTCTTTACTTAAATCGTTAAGCTGCATCTACGGCAAATAGGCTAATGTCCAGCTCACGACTTGCATCAGAACATGGCACCGTTGGATTTCTATTTTTTTCAAATCAGCAGTGATAAAAAATAAATATTTAATTTATCAGCTTAGCATATTTACTAGTATAAAGTATGTATGTTTTTCAACTTACTGTTCATCTGATGCAACATGAAAAACATTCCTTGCCGTTTGCTCAATGGCCAAACTGTTTTGGCAAATAATATCTCCCAAAGTACGACTTCTTAAAGCTGTCAACTGCTCTGAAGTGAAACTTCCTGCGGTATCCCCATGAGTAAAGAAAAATCTATCCCCTTTCATCAGTCTCTGAAATTGAATGGCTTGTAAACAAACAAAGGTTGGTCCTGCAAGGGCTCCTTCCACCAACTTCTATGATAGTCCTCCAGTGTATAAATCAATGTCAAGTGGGGAATCATGCACTGACTTTAATTTCGACCATGCAGTTTCATCAATGTCTTCAGGTTTTCCAGAATCCCAAGAATCGGTTATTGGGGCTAAGTTACAGTATTTCCGGAATTCATTGTACGCTGGAAGACCATGATCTCTACCACGCTGAATGTTTCTTGCAGCGAGATCAGACCCAATAAAGGTAGCGCTCATGAACAAATTGTTACGCAGGTCGGAGTGAAACTCTCCATCAGAGGCTTGAGATTTTTGTTGGATAAGTCCATTTAGAATGAGATCATAACCGGAAGTACCGTTACGGTATTGGAGGACTTGGTCTGAATTTCCATAATTATCCCTGAGGTTGTACGAACCAATAACGGCATCTTCCAGGAAAAGTTGAATGAGACCGTTTACAAGAGTATGTCCAAATCTGTAGGCGGCGGTGGAAAATGAATTGAAAATTGTTGCATCCACAGTTGGGTCATAAGTTGTTAGAGTAGAGAGATCGCTGGGTAAAATTAGGTCATATTGCTGCATGGCTTCCGGGCCAAGTACGGTTGGTATGAATTCAGCGTATGTGATCTGTTGCAATTCAGCAGCTATAATTCGTTGAGTTTCTTGAAAGACACGTTCGTCATCCCAGTCAGTTCTCAAATTTGAAAGTTCATCAGCAATTCTGTTGTGTTCTCGAAGGAACACTGAAAATAAATCATAGTCTTAATTGTGTATATAAATATCATTAAAAAATTCATAAAATTTACATGCATTACATAGCACTCACATGTTTGCATAACTGTTAATCCTGGCATTTCATTAGCCCGCACATCTCCAGCAATTACAACCCCGTGTCTTCCACTTGGATCAACATCAGATTCCCAAGGAATGAAACCAGGGTGGTCGGAATTCTCCACAAGCCTTCCTCCTTCATGTGATCTCAATTTTTGAAAAAGTTCTTCATCTGACCCGTACACAACTGAGCCATCAATGTAAGCAGTTAGAGCATTAAATTGTTCACGGTGCTGCTCAGTACCATCATCGAATGAAATGCAAGTGGGAGTTGATCGGACAAAATCTAAACAAGTAGTGCGGTTACGATAATGTGGATCTGATTCGTCTACAATGATATTCCAGCAGTCGTCTCCAGGAGTGGGATTTCCACAACAAGCTTGGCCATTATCAACTGGGGTCAACCTGTACAAGAACCATAGTTAAATTAACAATTCAAGCAGTATTTTAAGCGATATTATCTGTCATGAATATATTACGTTATGTCATGGTCCAAAAATTGTCCGAATTGTGCAACCATATTTATAACAATGGACTCGAATGAGGATCCGTCGCCAGAATGAATGGTGAGTGTGAGATCGCGTACTTTGGGCAATCCTGCTCCATCAAGTCCACCTCTCGGTTCGTCTATGTCTCCGTAATACACTGGGGGTAGTAACCTTCCATTGGGTACATTTACAGCTCCAAAGTGAGGATTTTCCACATTGTTACAAGTTCCATCAACAGAGCGGTATTTTGAATTGGCATCGCAGTTTAGAACTGGCAATTGGCATTGTTGGGGTAATGAGGCATGGATTAGCTTCAACGCCACAGAACGGTCAAATTCTGACCTGCCAACCATGATTGAAACATAGATTACATCTGGCGACTTCTGATAATACGATTGTATCGTGATAGAATAATATGTATAATATATCGGCTTGTAGCTTTAAAAACTTACTGTGACACGAGGTCATTTAAGGCGTTTTGGTAAATATTACTAATTCTGCCAATATCCTGCGACTTTTTTGAGCTCTTTATACCTTCACGTGACCTTCGTTTTGACTGTGCTCCATTTTGCATGGCAAGCCTTAGTCTTTCGTCATATTGCGTTGTTGCTTTCTTTTTTCACAAATTAAAAGGTGGGCATTTTAAAATTTAGATTTAGTCAAAATCGTTTAAATTTTTGAAACGTTCAAATAATTATGACAAACTTAAACAAATACCTGAATGGCTGATTGTACAATTTGTTTAGCGTGCTCTTCGTTTGCCAAGCTATCATTTAAACTGGCAGTGGCTAATGACAATAGCCCAAGACTGAAAATTAAAGTCGAAATTAACTCTGTAGTCTTCATTTTAATGAATTAATTTTTGCAAATACAATTTGTTAATTTCAAAAATTCTTTGAATATATTTATATTTTTGCGTGAGTTTCTATTCAGTGGGAAAAGTAAGTAATGACCATCATTTTTATTAATCTCCTTATATACATCACCAAATAATCCATTTTAAATTGAAATCCGGGAGACACAATGTAAAATTAATATGACTGCAAGAGACGTCAGCTTGGTCTTCTTTCCATAATACCCGAATCCAGAAAGGATTTTAGAGGATCCATTGATTTTATGCATTTTATGACGTTGGCAGCACGTTAGCAAAAACTGGACCGGTATATTTTTCTTTCGAGTGCATTGTCTCGCGTTGATAAGTGCCATTTATTGATGCCACTTATCATACACATATCTCACTCATCCAAGCTTAACGTAGGCAAGTTGAATAAGTATAAATGATAGCAAATTGGTTTAAAAATCAATACAAACTGCATTAGATAACTTTGTTCATACGTCAAACATGTTGTGGCAAAGCTATATTGCAAATTGCAACGTTAACTGCCCGGTAGAATAAAGGTTTTTGACGTGTGTGCAAACTTTGATGGGATGAAAACCAGAGACAAGTTAATTGTTTACTTTTTACATGCTAACGTGAGCACTGGAAAATAAGAGGATGTGTGGAAGTGTTAAAAGATTTACCTAGCATTGCATTGTAGACGTTGATTTGATATGCTCATCAAGTAAATAATGTTGGATTTTTAAATCAATTGAAAAATTACATATTTTTACATGGACCAATTGAACTGAATAGAGGATTTTTTTGACGCCAACATTTTAGATAAGGGATGGATATTATAAAACTGGGATAATTCAATGGAAGATTTTGTGACACAACAGCTACCTATTAAACACATGTATGTGCCTAAAAAATTTACCACATGAGTAAATTACTCTGTGTAATTACAAAACTATAGGGAATCACCTAAAATCACAATAATTTTCATGCTGAGAAGGTTAAGAGTAAGGGCTGTGGGCATATTATGACATGTACTATAAAGTAAAAAGGTTTTGTACTTTAAGTCTGCTGGTTGAAGATAACAAGTTTACTCGACACTCTCAGAGTCCAAAAGACATTTCCCATATTAGGCATATCTATATAATAATATGTCAACATGTATGGATATTTCCGGTACTTGCTGATATGAAATATGGATGAAAAGACAATGACTCCTTATTGTTTCCTATAAAATTAGCTTTAGTCATGAACATCGCATGTCAAATTATTGTCGCTCATTGTATCTTATTTTTCTCAATAACTGGATTGAATGGGATTCACTATTTTGGAAAGTTGAGAAAATGAGTTGTGTTGTGTAATGGTAAAGAAATTAGATAACGGTTCTTTAAAATGATTTAACATTAGTTAGAATTCTTCCCTGGACTGAAGTCATCCATCATGTAAATCGTTTAAAAGTATTCTTTGGTTTTTTTTTTTCATTTCAGTGACAGTTTTTTATTTTTAAAAAGAAATCAGGTAAGACTTAAATTTAAATGTACCCTAATCATAAGTAAGGAAATTATCTGATTAGATTTACTTTTGAATTTAGAATGGCATTTGTGGGAACCAAATCCCTCGAATGGGCACTATGGTCTTGTTTGTACATTTTGTTGACCACCACTGGCAAGGTGATCCCACAACAAACGACATACCAACTAGTTTCCGGTCTTCAGATGGAACGTGTCCCTAGCCCATCCTCCCACTTTTACAAGGAATACGTGCCCCTAATTTACCAAATCAGTATTCCCCGTTGGAACAAATCAAATACAGTCATCTTTGGCAGCCAAAACTGCAGCACCACAAACTACACGAAATTTTTCACCACCTGCCCTGTCCTCTTCTACCTTACCAATATTCATGAGCGTTTCTCCGAATATTTTGCAAGTAACCAACCCCTCGTTGTAAATTTGGAAGATATAAATGCAAAACCCGAAACAGCATTGGTTTCTTTCGACTGTGAGTTAATCCAACCCCACTTTGAAGACATTTTAATGGACAAGGTTACAGTGGACGAGTATTTAGCTAGACTTAAGTCCTGCTCCCTGTTGGGCTCCCACGAATATATTCAGGGTATCACAAACTACGTCTACAACATATCCGGCATTTACCAAGAAATGAGACGCAGCTTTTACAACGAATTCTGGCTAAAAATTGACCTCATTGATGGCAGGGTGGATGCAGCAATTTGGGCAAATGCCATTAATACTTTGAACTCCCTCCTGTTTCAAAATTTCATGATTGAGACAAACCGTTGGAAACAGGCTACAGTTGACTGTGAAGCTGGAAGAATACCTTCAACAATTTTACCACCTTCCTTGTTGGGGGACACGTTAGCAGACGTGTTGGAATTACTGTCTTCAAAAAAGGTTTTGCCAACTGTTTCCACTGATTCTGTTGGAAATTACTACAAATCATCAATTACCGACTGCACATTCACAAACGGTGACACCCTTCTAGTGAGAATCCTCATTCCAGTGATCCCACAAGATGAAAAGTTTCTCTTGGTGAAGATTGCTCCCATCCCATTTTACTATTTTGACGTGGAAAGCAAAACTGATTGGCAATGTGAAGTTGACCCTATTGCACTGCCAAATTCTAAGGAATCTGCGGAGACTTATGTGCTGGTTGACTTGATGCGAAATATTGCCTATGAAAGTGACTGCAAACCAGGAAAATTGTGCCACATTCCTACTGCCATGCATCCCCGGAAGATTTCCCCTTGTGCTACTGCAGCCTTCAACTGGGAACGCTTGAAGGCAAACAAGAATGACACCCTTTTTGAAGATTTAATCAACTTCTGTCCAATCAAATGTTCACCAGTTCATAAATTCAAAGCGGAATCTTTCAAGCATATCGCTCCTTCTCAATATCTTTGGTTTGTTGGAGGCAACAGTAGAGCGAAGAAATTTGCAACAATTAGCTGTCCAACCTCCTCCAATCCCTCTACCCCTGGTTATAAAATAAAGGTGCTTCCGTCCTCATATGGTTCACAAAAGTTTGATGTGGCATGCGACTGTTCAGTTCAGCTTCTTTCTGAAATTCCAAATTCCCCCAAGCAAGTGTTCAACCCGAAACCCTGTAACGGCTTACGTCCAAGTAGATCCCAGAATCTAGTTCAAGTTGGACAACTGGCACCAGTTCAATGGTATTCGGGAAAAGCTCTGGTCAAAAATGGACTCAAAGAGTTTTGGAACGTGTCAAGAAAGATTTTTGAAAATCCTAGCGTTGGACTTATTCGGGAATCTTTAAAACAAGGCAATGATTTTAGCACGGCCAAAGTTTTCAGGGACGATAGGACATCACTTAGTAGCAGGGGTTCTAGCTATTTCACTGTTTTCTTGAGTTTAGTTAGTTTAGGTTTGGTAATTATGGTTGTGTTATTAGCATGGAGGCTTCATTCGTTAATCAAACAGTTGGAGGGTATGGGATTTAACGTGAAAAGTTCATACAATATCAGTTCTGGGAATGGGAACGGGGAACAACAAGTGTCGTACAGAAATATGGGGGCATTGGTGGATACTGATAGTCTAATCATTAATGAAGAGCAATAAATTGTTTCAAACAAGTAGTGATGATATCATTGTGAGAATCTGAGAATGTACCACCGACCTAGGTACAAAATCACTGTTCTGTTCATAATTTTTAAAATGTACAAGCATTTTTCGCTTATTAATATCATTACGGAATTTTCTTGGTTTGATAGCTCAAAAAATGATTTCTTTAGCGGAAACGCTACATTTTGTAATTATATATGTCTGTCTAAGTTCATTAAAAGTAAGAAATCTGATGGTTAAATTAAATTGTGTTGAGATTTTAGACTATTAAAAATAAAATCGTTGATGAAAAGAAAATATTGCTTAAATAAAAACTACTTCCTTCCGACATTCTAGAAAATTTCTTTGCTTCACTAACATGCTGGCTTGGCTGATCATTAAAAACATCTCATCGTACAAAGATACAAGCAAGATATACACCATGTACCTTTTTTACACAATTAAATGAAAAGGAAAGCATACCGCACGGGTGGCATAGATTATGATCTTTACCATTAAGATGGACGTTTAGAAAAACCATAACTGACACTGATTCGATATACCTGCAGAAAAATTACTACGAGAAAATTAATGTTAACACTTTCGGCGAACAAGGTATGATGATAATCATAATGCATACCCAGTAGATTTTTATCCTTATGCATCTCACGTCACCCAAACGCTGCTTCAAATCCCAACTTTTCATTCTCATTTTTTTTGTAGATTTACTTTATACTTTGTTTCGTGGTTTGCGTGCAAAAGATTAAGACAGAAAAATCACGAACTCAACATTTTAATTAATTGAAAAAGCCACCCGTGACTATCCTTCCTTTAGAACTTTGGGTCTCATTCATTTTTTCTGTAAACACTGCAGCGCATTGGTCCTTCCTTTTTTGGTAGTGGTGGTAAGAAAACCATCAGCAATAATTACTTTACCTGTCGTACTTACTTCCACGTAGACATGCATTGCATCGTAATTTGTTGCATAAAAATTGTAAATCTACTCGCAAAGAAAGTAAAAGTTGTAACACGTTTCATTATTACGCGACATGCTTACATTTTTAAAAAGAATTTGAATATTTTCATAACCGTCACAAGTCACAAGTGCCAACTATCAACCTTACAAGTTCAGATTGATTTATAGTAAATTTTCCTGATTACGTTAAATGAAATGACTCATGTTAACCAAGTACGCATGTGTGTATGCGTGTTTTGGTGTGGCGTCTGATTGAAAATGAGATGTTCTATTGGCAATGACCCTGAAAAATAAAATTCGAGGTATTTGCATTCGAAAATGTTACAAGACAAGATTCTGCACTGCGCACACCACACCGCATGAATTACTAATTACTTAGGGATCAACGGACTTGTTTTTCGTTTAATTTTCATCATTAAGTAACGCGTTAATCAATATCGATTATCACATTAAAATACTAAGAGCGGCATAAGCTAAACATTTAATCCTGCTATGGTTTGTCAAGCAAAAAAAAAAAGCAAAAGTTGGTAAAATTGATAGCTATCTGGATTACGAGAGACAATTATCGCATTAAAATGCCATTATTTAGGTATAATAATTTTTAAATAAATAGTTACAGTTATAATTATTTTAAATACGGAGATTTGCAATTTCGTGAACATGTCATTTTTTAGAGTAAACCGGAAAATTGGTCATAATTTTTTACCAATTTTACCATTAAACTTTGGGAAAATTACTTAATTTTGATATAATTTCATACTTATTTCAAGTAGAGTAAACTAAAGTAAACAACAATTTGTTTGTAATTTAACTTATTTACAAAGATGACTGCGTGATAACTGTACGCAAGTATGTTACTTAAGCACAGTTTAGTTAGGCAGATAATTTATAGTCAGGCAGGTAAGTAAACAGCACTTTCTTTTTAAAAGCATCTAGAAGATACGCTCCCTCGAATTTTACTTTTACTCTTTTTTCTTCGTCATGTGATTCAAATAATAAAGGGAATTAAAAACAGTTAAAAATCAGTTATAGTTTTGTCAAACAAAACCTTGATAATAAGTACACATACCTTCGCATTATAAAACGCCGCCTGCGCCTGGCTGTAGATTTTCGCATGGTTTGTTGGTACTCACTTATCAAAAAATTCCATCACTGCATTGCAAATGCACACCCTCACATTAAAGGGAAATAACAAAATGTTTCAATTTCATTCATTCATTTAAAACCATATCTCTGCATTTTTTTGGTTTACCTACATGGTAAGCTGGCTTTTAGGTACTGCGCACTGTGCAAATAAGCGTTTTACGATTAAGTCTCAAAGGCTCATCATCATCATTTGAATCTTGTATGCACTGAAGCTATATATAATTTACGGCGATGCTACGCAGTGGTCAACAATTGAAATCGAAATGCGCATAATGATATCAGTCAAATAGTAAAATCTATATTTGCACTGGCTTGGCTGGCTATGCTGCTGAATTTGAAATGATGATGAATTTTCATTCAGGTCAGCACAAAGCCGGTTCTTGTCATTAGGTCAATGTGAAAGTTATATGTATAGATTTATAAGTACGATATGCCTTTGCTATACTGTTTAACCAAAGGCAATGAAAGCTAACTAACGGCATGACATGTATGTGTAACCACGCTTTGTGCTTTATCATTGTTATCTTTTATGCTTATCTTATTTTGAATTTGAAACTAAAAGAGATGCGATGCAGTGTAGGCTTGGCTTGAGGGGAAGTCTAGTTCCCTTTCTAATAAAAGGCCAAAATTTGAAATAAAAGGGGAAGAGTCACTTCCACATTAACAAAATTTTCTTCAATTAGCAGAATAGGATGCTTGGGGGACTTATGATAAGGTATAAAGGTATTGAATGTTATATTGCGCATTGCATTTCACTACGCTGTAGCTTCATACATACAAATTACAGTGTATGGTGTATAGCTGTACAAAAATGTTATAACAAATTTGGAAAACATTCAATTTTTTTTAATGAATTTACTGATGATGATATCATTCAAAACTAACTATACGATCATGCGATTGCGATTATACACTGATCACTATTATGCGAATTGTACATACGACTTTTTTAAACATTTTTACAGCTATTACATATACAGACAAGTTTGCACTAACAATAAGATTTTTTTATTACATGTGTATGATAAACTAATATTGAAATAGATGCATTTAAACCTTGTTATCTTTGTAAAATACAGCATGTATAAGTACCTCAAAAAGGGCCACAAAAAATAGAAAATGCACCTGACATTTTTTCGAGCCTTCATAATATATTTAGCTGCGGCTACCAAAAAAGCTCACCTTTTGCGCTTGAAAACTTCATTCATTGAAGAACTTGCTGTGTAACTGTTGACAAAGGAATAGGTGCTCTGACAAAAAACGGAAGGACACTAGGATTTGTCACTTTAATTTCGGACCTGGAGAAGGGTCAAGCGGAAATAAAGTTTTAAGAGTTCCGGTGTTTCAGTTTCAATTGTCAATTTGGTGACTAGTAACTTTATATTAAAAAAATAAAATGGAGTGTATGAAAAGTGTTGTGGTATTACTATCCTTGGTAGCATTTGCTGCGGCAGGCAAAGCAGTTTTATGTAATAAGTATCCTCCTTTAATTGGATTCGAAATTGATAAGGTGAGACTTCAAATTATCTAACTTGAAATTTTTGACAAGTCGATGTTATGCCACATCCCATGATTCGCATGCGTGAAACCAAGCTTTGTGCTAAACCTGAAATCAAGTTTGGCTTATGAAAGTAAAAGGGCGAGTTTTTAAGTGTGTAAATTGTTGTTGAATGAACATTTTTTTATTGTTTATGTTCATAGTACTTGGGAAGATGGTGGCAAATGGAGAAGACGCCGACAGTTTCCGAACTTCCAGGAAAATGTTGGAGCTCATTTTATTATAGAGATGCAGCCAATCCCGAGAAGGTCAAACTTCGAATGGATTACGTGACGAGACTGTAAGTCTAAAAAATAAATATCACGGCATATGAAGTAACGTAAATGAGAACCTATTAGCTTGGATTGAATGTATACCTATCTAAGGTTTCCTGAAAATTCGACGCATGACCACTGACGTCTAAAATGTCTTGTTTTGAAATTAACTCAAATATTTGATATTAGTGATGTTATCTTTAGTATTAACCATTTATTAGTCACACGCAAAAAAAAGTTTACTTTACAAATGTTTAATTGAATTAGCAGCTTAACTAGTGGTTAGTGAAAAATACACGGATATTTTTTCATGGTTGACTTAATTTGTTTTCGTGAGTGCAGTACAAGGTTTGTTAAACCTGTGTATCGTAGCGCAGTGCACTACTAATAAAAAAGGGGGTTTTATGCAGTAAAAAATTATATTAATTAGCACCAAGCTGTGTGTTAAATGAGTTTATATATTGACAAAAGGTTTATAGTAGGCTGGCTGTGCCATACTTTGTTTGGCTTCGTAATATCATAATCCCAGTAATAAGCATTTAGTAAAGCAAACATGATAAGCAAACCAAGTTATTATTTTTTTATATCATGTGAATTTATATAAGGGCTCAATTAAAAACAATCACTTTAGGTGTCTAGCGTATTTTGCTAAATATTTCCGTAATTAAACAATTAATTTCAGGACCAACGCACCAAACACATTTTTCTCACAACTGGTAATTGACAACCCGGTGAATGACCCCTCAAACTTCATCTACTCAGTTCCTGCTATGCCATGTGAGTTGCTAATTACTTCAACATTTTTGCCAATGACCATTCATTTAGTGTTCATGTGTAAAGCAATGTCGTGATGAAATAAAATTATCAATACTTCTTTCTTTTTATTCTAAAGGGCGCAAGAAGCACTACCGTGTTCTCGCTACGGATTATGACAACTTCGCTATTGAATACATGTGTGGTGTGAACATGATGGGAACATCTGAAGGTACATTATTAAATTGACTGTCTAGTCTAATAAATAAGGATAATTTAGAAATCCTGTGTCTACAATTTGAATGCTTTTGCTTTTACAGAAACCGTTTGGTTACTGACCCGAGACAGAAGACCATCACTGGAGGTTATGCAACAAGCTCGTCACACCCTTCAAGTCTTGGGCCTGGATAAAATTAAAATGTATGAAGCCGACCAGTCCTGTGAAGAAAAGCCATTCAACAGGAAGTCATCTATGATGGACTGGCTCATGCCAACAAGAAGATAGAAAAGGAGTTAGAAATCCACTAGAATTCTAGAATTTCTTGTTCAATTCTATTACCCTTCGCTTCTAAAGCAAATTAGGACGACAGGAAGGAAGGAAGGACGAATATTGCTAGCATCTCTCTGCTTCTATCCTAATTGCATTGGGTCTACATGTAGCAACAACACAGGAACCTCACTAAAAAAACACTGTGATGCCGCTGCTATTAAATTACTCTTTGTCCGCTTTCTTCAGAATTTCATGTTCGTTGATATTTGCATATTTTCTCTTAAAAAAGACTTTTTGCCTTGAACCAAAACGTCTTTTGTGTCTTCTTCGTGGATAGATTTTAATGGTTATACTTCGTATATTTCTTTCTTGTGTATACCTAGTAATAAAATTATCAGTATTCAGTATGGATTTTTTGTGACGGTAGTGCATTCAGGTTTATGGGAGCTCAACAGCACTAGAGAATGATAGCGGTAGTACAATTATTTTTTTTAAATATTTTATTTTACTGTATTTATATGGGGAGCGGGCCTCTATATGACTTTATATATGTTTTTGTATACTGTATACCACCTCACCAACCAAACCATCATCACTGATTTTTAAAGATGTTTATATACATATATGCCATGAAGATTATGAAAGAAAAATACCAAAGTTTGTACATAAAATTGTTGTATAGGTACTTTAATTAAATGACAACCAAAGATAACCTTTTTACAATAATTACGATTTTATTTCGATTTTCATAATTGCTAAAATGATGAAATTTTACCCAATCCAATTGATTCGTTTCTAAAGCCATTAAGTTATGCATTTTAGATAATAGGAGTATTGTTGCTTTACACAAAATTGAAATACTTGTGTGAGCCCACAAAGCACAAAGGCAAGGTAAAATACCGATCATCATCATACACCTTCATGATAACCAGTGAAAGTGATTTGTTTAAGCACATCTAATGATTTTGAGTCAGGTATCGTATCATCAGTTGTATAAATGCGCATAAAATATATACTCTTGAATGAATCTCTTGCTACTGTTACTTGTTCATTGTTCCTTATCAGTAAAAAAGGTGGATATGAAAACTCTATTATTACAAAGCATTATAAAAAATGCTGGGGAGAGAGAATCAAGTTGAAATTTAAACAGGTTCTTATATTTTACTCCGAGGCAAAAGTAAATGATTTGACATGTCTGACTTTGTCTAGGCCCAAAGGTACTTTATGTACGATTACAATAAGTAACTGTTTGACTGTTTTGCAGCAATATGACATGGCATGTATTCATATGATATGACTAATTGGACAGGTGAAGCTGAAGTTACATATTTATATTTTTGCTGACGTTTTGCGTTATATTCTGTTTGATTTGGTAATTCACCTCCAACCAACAATTACGCTTTCCTGTTGTACTTATTATCACTTTCCTTTTCGCTAAATCAATACTCATACTCATCGTAAGTAGATATAATACAGTAATAAGACATCATCACACTTGTTACACAACTAATACAACGCATGGCATCCTGTACTTGTCCTCCAATTTTCTTATTTTTTTTGTTATTGTTGCATTAAGCTTCGCCAACATTTTTGTATAACCTTTAGTAAAATTCTTGATATTAGATTTTATCAAAAATTTTGTAGATACGTTTTTTATGAAAAATATGTTTTGTTATGTGAAACACGTATTTTTATTACCGTCAAATCGACTACACCACACCAGCATCATCACCACCGTAAAGCAAGGATATAATGAACTAAGTTTTATTTGTTTATTTGATAATTCTGTCCCTGAACTTGAAATTATAAACATACCTGTCTATCATTATCTCATTAATGTGGTCGCAGCTTACACCTACTACATTGAATTGTACAACAAAAATCAGAAACAAAGACAGAAACTCGTTTATCAGTACATTTTATCTGGTTCATTTTGCAGGAAAAATACCTTGAAAAAATGTTGATACATGAGAAAATTCTTGACTCAACTTGGTTTCCGGTTCTTTTTTGACTTACTGCCTCCAAGCAAGGTATGCTATGAGATCATCATATCCATTCGAACATAACTAAATACTTACAATTAGTTAGCTCTATGTGAAAAAACTATTTAATTGAATTGATATGAATGCTAAACTTATTATAAAATATTATCGTAATCATAACTCATTACATTAATCCTACTAATCACGAAAATAGTCTTCTGATTTTCTGGCGATAGGCTGAATCCTGACTCAATCAAAACAAAAAAACTGAACTGGTGTGCAATACGCGTGTATGAAAGATAAATTTGTTTTTAAAACGTATACATTGACCCCGAAAATAAACTATGTTGCCTACATGTGTTTATACTTCTACGTAAATGATATATGGTAACCTGTCAGTCTACACCTTTTGCACTTTACACACGTTTGCTTTTTGCCGGTGCTGCAATGGTAGGTCGAGCCGAGCCAACCGACCCGATTTAGAAAATAGTTGCCAGTTGCCAGAACCCGTGCTAGTACGCAAAAAATTCATTACATATTTATGTTACACATATTTTACAAGATTTTTTTCCACAAGTTGATTAAATTACTTTTCTTTTAAGTGTAACAACATACGAGTCGTTATTAGCTTGATATATTTATGTTCTTGTATGTGTCTGTGTGTTGTTTTTTCTTACATTAGCATAATTTAACCGTAATATTTCACTGACATCTTTCAGCTTTTAACATATTTTTTATACTTCTTTCTCTTCATTTCTTCCTTGATAGCACAGCGTACGCGTACATAACGTGATACATAACAAGCAAGTGCAAAAGCCAAAATGCCAATTATGCCATGAGGGACTCCCACTCGACTCTCAGGCATTAACTTTTCCTGCTATTAAAAATGTCTCAAGTTAAACTTTGTACATTTAATTTAAAAACTATCTCTGACTTTTCTAATTCGGATGACAGCAGTTTTTCTACTGCACTGAACAATCTTGTGGCAAAAAAAATACATTATATGATGAGATGTGTATAAAGTTTATGAGATAATTTCAATACAAAATTCCCAAGATAATAGTTCTGTTCAGTATGCTTTGCAAAAACAGTAGCAAAAGACACAAGGAATGGAAAAAAATTGGTAGACTGACTGAGTTTCTCAGTTTCCTAGTTGGCAGAATCCCACAAAGCTGGACCTATAGAGTATCATATCATATCATCTTACAACAGCACACTCACAATTTACATTTTTTACTACCACTGCTTATGTAAAAGAAAAAAAATCCTTAGCATCTTCAAGAAAATTACTCAAAGTGCTCTCGCCCTCTCTCTGCTTTTCTACTTGGCTATCTTTTCGCATCACCCATCTTTCTGTGCTGATAAAATTTATGCTGCTCCGCTCCTATTTTTGCTCTTATTCTTCTACTTTTCTCAGTCTTGTGTTTTTTATCAATTGACATCATCTTGAAAAAAGAGTGCCCCACAAGAAAAAAAAGAGACCTTTGCCTGACGTACATTACACCCTTTCCCATTAACATATTATGCTTCATGCCCCAGCGACTGGTGGTGGTGGTAGTACATCACCTACCACTACCACCCCAGCAGCAATATTAAAATTTTTATATTAGGTTGGTTGGGAGTGATTTTTGAAAACTATTTTTTCTTTCTAATAATCTACATATGTATCAAGTTGGCTAGCAATAAAATTACAACTTGTTTCGTTTTATATTCCCTGTGTGCATATCATTACTTTTGTTCATCTTCTAAGAATACATAAAAAAACAGATCAGAACAGATCATTTTCTTGATCATCGTAATAATGAAATGGTTGACTAGTTTCTTGCCCAATCAACCAGCTTTTCAAAATAATATTGATGGCACTGCACTACGTAATAATTGTAAAAACCACAATCACATATGCAAATACGATAGATTTTCTGTGAATTTTTATTGCATGCAAAAAACATTGTCTTGCCAGCTTGGTTGCTATATTTCCACCTGAAAATATCCACAGCTTGCTAGGTTGGTTCGTTCGGTTTTCCTTGCATACATATGATTTCCTGTAGAACAAGTTAAAGGGAAAATGTTACGCCAACAATGGTTACTCTACCCATTGTACCGACAAGAGGAATGCACAACAGCAGCTGTAAAGGCAGTTGTTAAAATAATGCTGAAGGCAGAATAAGGCAGATAGTGATAAAAAAAGTGATCATGATCAGCAGCATCATCATCAACAGCTAGTTTTTTTTATGTTACTGGAGGGTCGTTAGTCGTATTTCATTTGCTATTATTCTACATCAATGATTGTTATTATCAGAAGCACATGAACTCACAATCAGCAGCAGATACGCAATGCAAAATATTATGAAGAAAAAATTCCTCCACCCTTCTTGTTGCGCTCTCCTGCTGTTTATAGCTGATATGATAGACTAGGAGATTGTTGCCGATATTCATGCCAGTCTGCTTCGCCTCTGACTTGAATTGATGATAATAATGATGTTCCTCTAAGATTACTTCTTTTATTGTTGCTGGCTGTGTGTGTGAGATGATGATGGAGTTAGAGTTGGGATATTCAAATTTTTAGTTTAACTGCCTGCACTGCAACCGCAAAAAATATTTCTACCTGCCCATACCCGCCTGCTACGAACAGCGAATTTTTTTTACCCGTACCCGCAGTTACCCGCGGGTACCTGCGGTTATATGTAAAATGGTATATGCATTAACTAAAATGAAAGATTTCAAAAAAATCTTTAATAATTAGTGCTGCGTGTATCTAATTATTGACTAACGTTCACCACAACAAAAAATATTTACTTAAAAATGTATTTAACACCTGAAATATATTAATTTTAAGACATTTTCGGGCGCCCGTAATTCTATGACCGTTGGTCAGTCCTTTTGCAACTTATTTTAACTCTCACAAGCTGTTCCTGACCCTTGCGGTTGAGTAAATTTAATTAGCACTAAATTCTTTACCAGCATTGTAACTAACACATTAACAGAGACTTTAAAGGACAATTCGACGAAGTCGTCATAAAAAATTGATTTTAACAGCGCCTAAATTGATTGTCCATGCTTGAATGTGCGTGTGGTGGTATCAGAACTAGGATGCAGCTTAATTACTTGTGACACTATTTTAGGCCATCGTTGATAACATGCGAAGTTTAGATTGCATATGAATATGATTAAGCTTATTATATGGTGGCGGGTAAGAGCAGGTACCTGCCGTTTTCACATATGTTTACCCGCCTGTAACTGTGCCTGCCATCACTAAAAATATGTCTACCCGCCTGCTAGCAGTTACGGGCGGTTACGGGCAGGTACGGGTAAGCAGGTATAGCGGGTACAAGATCCCAACTCTATGATGGAGCGATGGAGGTGGAAAAAAAGTCGGAGAATTTTTTTGTATGCTTGTTTGTGCGTCTTGTCTTGTCTCTGTGTACATTTCTATTCTTCATGCTTCTTTACTACTCAACTTGCAATAAAAACTGGTGAATTGAATAGTGAATTATTCATTTTTTGCGTATGTTGCATACATTTGTATGGTTCATTATTTGAAAAAGTGCGTAAGACAAAAATTATTATTGAAATATGCAAAATGTAAAACATAACAATAAAAGGCTAGACAAGTAAAAAAAATGAAGAGCTGCTCAGGTATGCATTGTTGTAAGGCGTTTACCCCGAGAGTTGTTCAATAAATGTTATCATCATTATTTTCATGTTTTCTGTTATTATTTGCCAGTCATTGCCAATGCAATGCGAATGCGAGAGCCTTTTACGTAGGATGAAAGCTCTAAAAAAGTAGGTATGATCTTGATAAATGCAAAAGTACAAATGATGTTCCCTTTTTTACAATATCTGTGTGATATGCAATCATGTTTGATGATCATGTTGCAATAAAAAAAGTACAAACCAGGCAGGTTTTTTTAAAAGTTTGTTATAAATTAACAGTCAGCGTTTTGGACACATACAGTTTGAAACTTTACTAGCAGAGCAAGAAAAACCTAGCCAAAACTCATGTCATCATGTAAAATAGGCTTTGTAGGAGTTTATTACGGTGAACTATGACAAATTTCACTTCAGTTTCAATTAGTTCATCGTCCCAGCATGCATGTAGCGCAGTTGCAGTTTCGTAGTCTTGTGAGCTATTATTCTGGAGGTCGTTTATATTTAAATTTGAAACAGTTTTGTTACAAAGAGTAAATGAACTATGCATTTAATATTGTTTAAGCCTTTTGTGGATACGTAATCATAGGTAATATATATTTCCTAATGGATCAAGGTGAATTCATGATTACCGAAGCGTGCAAGAAAAACATTACTTTTTAACAATATGAAAGAGAGAAGAAGTGTTCAACTTAACGTATCGAATCTAAAAACATCCATCCGTCCATCTGCCTGCTGCTGTTCCACTGGTGGGCTCTCTGTGAAAAACTGAATTTCTTCATTGCATCAACCGTGCATGCATGCTAAATTTCATCATTTTTTTCATATCATATCATCATCCATCCATCCTCGTTTTTTTCTTGAATGAATGTAAATGTAACTCGGTGTTTTGTGTATTCACAATATGCAAGCATATTATATTATCACGATCACGGCATCAGCATTTTATTTAGCAATGCAATGCGTGGTGGTGGTGGTGGTAGCAGCAAAACAGCCAAACAAACTAACAATGAATTTTAACTTCTAGAATTTATTTTACATGCAAAGCTGGTACTGGCATGAGTTTTTTTCTGTTAAAACGCCTTGTTTTTAATTCAAGGAATCGTCTATTTGACATGAGAGAACGGTGTGGTTGTGAGTTGTGTGAGGGAAGAAGGCTATTCAATGTTGTAGGATGATCTTTTTATCATTGTTGATGGTGATGCAACCAAGCTCTGTGTTTGTGGGTTTCGTTGAATATTCCTCTTTAACTTAAACAATTTAGCTGGTTACGTCCATAGTGTATAACTCACCGTATTAGTTTTAATTAACGACTGGCTATTTTACTAAATTCAGCGGAGGAAATTATATATCATGCATTCAACCCATTGTAAAAACTGAAGTGAAGTATAAAGATTTGAATTATAGTTTACATTGTAAAATATTTTGCTAGTCTGTTTGTTCAAATGAAGTTAAAATCTACATTGTTAAAAGAGGTATAATCTTGTTTTCCCCATACAGCAATTTTTTTCTATTTAGCTGGCAGCCAAAAACTCTCTTCGTTTTTTTGACGATAGCTAAACTGCAAAAATATTATAATTTCTGATTTTTCAAAATTGTTGTTTTAAATACGATTGAGTTTTAAATGATCATCTGCTGCTTTTGTGTTTTGTTCCTCGTTTTTGCTCTCAACTTAAATCATCATCAGTGAAAATACATTGGTCTATGGTCATCACTATCACATCAGTTTGATAAGAGTTTGCTAATTACTAATGAGTTTTTTTCCATGGAATAATACTGGCGTAAAAAATATCTTAAATAAAGACATTAGTTCACGTGTTTATAGCTTTTGAATTCATGAACTTTGAAAAAATAACAATAAATATTTAACAGTGTCTTCATTGTGTTCATCTTCATGGAACAAATAGTAGTAATTTGATTTTTTGAATTCGCTCATGTAATTGTGCTTCTGCGGACTTATGGTTTCAAATAAACCTACGTACCAAATAGCCTTGAACAAAATGCGGCTAAATGGAGAACGGAACCGAAATAACAATTTTCCTCGGCGGACTGACCGCAATTACCAGAAAAGGAGAACTGAAAAGAAACCGTTTTCATCATAACAATTTTTTTCATGATGACCAATCATGATACGATTTACTGCCATCTGCCCGTCGTAATTGTATGAAAATTAAATGTGATTGTCTATGTGGTTTTCAAATGTCATATTTTACTTCCTAGTTGTCTTGTGCTGCATGCATGTCAAATTGCGGGCTAAATAGCAAAAAATAAATAATTTTGCCTAAAAAAGGTGAAGAATATGAGCTTGTGTATTGTGTATGGTACACATGCAATGTACACACGCACGCAACTAAAACTCTGAGAGTCAGCACAAAAGCCAACTCCAAAACACGTACAATGTACATCACACAAGATAATATATGCGATGAGCAACGTAATATGTGACATGATGGAATAAAAAAGAAAGAAAAAACTGTTACAAGTTACATGTACAATATGAGTCATGGAACCTCTAGATGGACAATGACCATATATTATTTTCATAATCCTTTTAGCTGTATCAAGTGACTTTTTTGCAGTGCGTGCGTGTATTGTGTATTATGTAGTTTGTTGTAGAAAATACATACATTTCGTTTTAAATTGTACTCATATCTTGCTCGACATCACAGTAACTTGACTACTTTTGTTATGTTTTTTTTGTTGTTGGCAAAGTTCTGGCACAAGTGACACATTGAAACCAGAAGAAAAGAGACAGTAGTGGCAGTGGAACTGCCACCATTACCAACTTACAAACTAACCTGCAACAAAACAACAGCAAGTTATAATCATAATATCCAGCAGCATTGCATTGTTGAATAAAAAAAATCAGTAGGAAGGCCATTTTGCTCTACACTCTTGCCACTTTTGTTGTATTAAAACGAATAGGTTTTTTAAGTGAAGCAAAAAAAGGAAGGGAAATAAAAATGAAAAGAAAATTGGACCTCCACTGATATTTTAATAGCCGTTGTCTGTCCCTCTAGTTGGATTACAGGAGATAGTAGCGAGTCCTTAGTTCATATGAGTTTTATTTTATAGATGATTTGTTATTATTGTTTGTTGCCATTTTTGCTTTATCCAGCCAAACAGTCAGTGAGTACAAGGCAAAACCCTAAAAAAACGAAAGCCAAACGGGAAACGGCAACAGCAGCAGTTTTTTTTCCAAGGCAGAGACCTGAACTAAAAAAAGAGAACAAAGGCAATGGCAATTGGCAATGCCCCGTTGTTTGGTAGTTGGTACTGCTTGCCTTCTGTTCTGTGGGTATAATAATGTAATGTAGTAGCTCTATCGTAAATACATAACCCACCCAGATATCGATTTTCCCCTACTTTATTTCATTACATTACTAAAAGAGAGAGAGAGAGCAATGTTTTTTGTGTATACACAATATACAAAGAGAGCATTATTATAATGTTTCTCTACTCGTTGGATAATGTATGTACTCAAAGAGAAAATATATTATAATGTGTGTACATACTTAAGTAAGTGGAAAGTACAAAGTTTCCACACAGACGTGTTTTGTATGGTACGGAGAAATTTCAACCTTTTCTGCTAAAAAAAAGTTGTGTGGGATAAAAATGGATATTACAGGAATTTGTTCAAGAACGAGCCAACCAGCAGCATAGGAGCAATAAGGGAACCATCATCTTCATGGACAAGGCAGTAAAGACAGAAGAGAGAGAGAGAGAGAAGCGTTCCTTTACTCATCTCATCTTTCTGGTTAGATGAATGCTGTTATATTAGTACTGACTGTGTCGGTCGGTAACTAAAAAAACAGAGAGTCTGTTCGATGTTCGTGGAACGGAGTACACAGCAGTTGAATTGAAGTTGAGCTCAGTGCATGGTGGCGGCAGTGGTGGTATGGTGGCATAGATATTTTTGTACTTTGCAATGCAATGTGTAAGTGTAAATGCAAAGTGAAGTAAAAGCTCATGGGAATCTCTCCAGTCAGCTTACTTTTCTCCGAAAGAATAAGTATCTGGCTTGGCATGGCACACAAGAAGGGAAAGTAGTATGCATAATTGTATTCGTGCTTGAGCATTTTCCCGATGACGACGATATGGAGTACCAGCATCACCATCACCAGAAAATCCAGTTTTTAACCCGGATTCTCGGATGTTTCCCCAGTCTGTGTAATACTATAGCATAGACATATACTATGAAGGACTCACTGGAGCTATTGGATTGAATGACTGTTTTTTTTTTGTTCTTTGAGTAAAGAGAGAAAGGAAGAAAAAAGAGAGGAAAAGCAAATATTCTTGTATGATAGTACATAAACATTCCAGTTCTCTTTTTATTATCATTTCCCAGCT
>JAQIWN010000452.1:0-33476 GCA_034699025.1 Entomobrya cf. arborea Gr-Col-00668 | reverse complement strand
TACTTAACTATGGTGCTAATAAAAAGCTGCTACTAAATATGCCTCAGATCTGGGTTTGAGTATATTTGAAGTTCGTCATTCGTTTATGTAGGCTGTGAGTACTGAGATAGGATTGACCAATCGTTGTAATTATTGCTACAAAAAATACTTTGAAAATCTTTGTCATAATAATATTATTAGTAGCTCACCCCGTCATAAAGGATTAATAAATAAAAAATTATTTACGAGCACAATTTTGGTTCCCCCATAAATATCTAATTTAAATAAGAAAAAGTTTTCAAAAAAATCTATATCATTGTAAATAATAAAACATCTAAGCTTACAGTTCAAGCTTTAAAACAATTTTGATTTGGCTATTGGCTACAAAACACCGGTTAAATTTTAACATAATCATCTTAAAACTTAAATTTAAGTCATTGAAACATCATTACGAACGAATTCACTGAACGCTTGGCATAATAAACTTCTATACTTTTATAATTAGAGATATGCGTGATTAGTTCTACAAAAATAAAAAAATGAATAAAAAGTACGTTATGCTTTATGGCATACATTTTAGCACATGAATAAGCATGTTTTATCGATCAAAAACATGTTAGTTTACGTAGTGTTTTTTTAGCTTTTTTAAGTGAAAATATCGTTCCAGGAAACAACTATGTTTCTTTTATATATTACGCCTATTACATTTTGTGCTTGTCTGAGAATAAAAATCGAGTACTTCGTTTTTTTTCGTCTGTGTGAGTAGAAAACGAGCGTTTTTTTCTTCTTTAAAAATGTGGGCATGAAGAAAGTGAAGATAGAATAAGCGAAGATGCGTAGATACATATAAGAATACAAACACATTCACAACTTCGTTCCTTGAGGCGGGCGGGTTTTGTGTGACTTGGGTAAATATTTGCTTAGTTCACTACTGAAAAGCAGGCAATATGTTTGGATGTATTTGCCAAGCAAACAAAGATTCCCTTTTTCCAACTTCCTTCAACTTATCAGCATCAGAAGCATCTCACAGTCTTGCATCTTCGTTGAGTATTCTTTTCTATTTCTTTTCTTTACTTTTTATGTCTATTTTGGTTTTGTATACTTTATTATAACTGTTACATGTACGCGCATATAGGTGCATTTTATAATATATCTGTTTGTTTGCTTACTTAAGTTTTTATCTTGCTCTTCCTTCTTTCCCTTTTATTCTTTTCCTGTCTCCGTTCCTCCCTACATTACATCCCTTTAAGATTTTTAGTAAAATATCATGAGACGTCTATGCTAACTTGTGCATGAAAGAGAAAGAACAGAGTTGTTGCACTTGTGCAGTCAGTAGTCAGTCACCAGAGGCTACAATAACATTATATAAATCAACCGAGGAAGTGAATAAGTACATATTTTGTGTATACTAGCATTTTATTGTGAATTGCCACAATATTGTAATCAGACAAGTGATGGAAATGTTTTGTTTCGACTAGAACAAAATTATTGAATATTTTTATACAAACGTCAGAAGTTACAGACAAGTAGAAATACTAACAAAGACAAAATATACTTATTCTAGAAACTTTTTTTAGTTTTCAAAAGTCACAATTCAAGCACAGGTTTGGAGTTTAATTTTTTTGTTTAGTGTGATGGAATGTAGATGGTGTGGTGTTTTGGGTTCCATACTGAACCGGCATACAAATGGTAGCATTTTGATTGTTTATCCAATTAGTTTTATGACAATGGAATTGCAACTGCAGCATTGATTTTCAAAGCACCGCAAGAATCGTCTACTTAAATTTATCCCGAGACAATGCCCAATCATCAATAAATAAATTGGAACATACTTGCTTAAAAACCCAAACTAACCACCCAAGAGTTTCATTTAAAAAGTTACCGCTTAATGTTTATTTTTATATTAGTCGCTACTTCATCAAAATCATTATCCAAAAAGCCGGGAAGCATTTAGCATTCCAACAACCGCAATTATGTCCTTTTAAACGCACCAAATAAAACTAACTTTAAACATACATACACATAGTGGTGCATTCCCTCATTTAAATAAGCATTCAAAGAACTTGTCGGCTACGACCATATAAAGCAAAGTAATGATCGTATTATATAAAGCAATAAAGTCAGGGGAAAAAGAAGTGCCGACACAGCCTCCTCAATTGTTATTATTACTACTGCTGCTACCACTACTTACTTTTTATGGGACCATTATGTAAAAAATTTTATCGCGCAGCAAACTTTTTTAACTGCCTATCCATCCATCCATTATTATTTTCATGCTTCATTGAATGACTCGTCATTCTGAGTGGTGCTGCTGAACATGTTTGAACTAAACTACAAGAAAATTAAGTGAAGACGGGTGGAAGAAGAAGAGAAGGCTACCAAAAAGAAAATCCATTGGAGCAAGCAGTGCGCGCACACTAACAATAAGTGTGTCTAGTGATAATAAAGTATAATTATTAGACTTTGTGAAAGGAGTGCATATTAAAAGAAAGTTCGAGATGGGAGGTCCTAGAAAGGCTCACTTCGTATTACATTTTATAGTAAAATACATATATTCATATATGTATATTCTCAAGTTGATTCTCATTTGTGTGGATATACCAACCATACTCATTTACAGATATGTTTGCATTACGGAAAACATAATATGCGTATAAACAGGTCACAACTATCCCCCATCACCATCAGCAAAATGTAAGTATAGTGGTTGTTGAGCGAAACAGCAAGAGTGAACTAATACATTATTAGTGCCAAGAAAAGAGGAAACAAGAAGGTTGGATGGCAATAGACATAATCCTTTTAAGAGCATTTACGCGGGACTCCCTTTGAGACAATCAAATATCTCTATGATCTAATTACTCTCTAAGCTTGTTATAAATGGAGAACAAAAGAGCTCTCTCTTGTTTTCCCCTTGCCTTCATCTCTTCTTCTTGGCACTCACACGCAAACCATCATCATCGTCTTATTAGTGTGTATACTTTTTGTGCTCTTCTTGTAAAAGACAAGACGAGTTTGTGTATATAACACGATGTAGTCTAGTCGACACACACAAGAAAAGTGTCGAGCTAGCAAGAACGAGTAGAGCACGACGACCAGCAAACTAAGCCAAGCACTGCAGAGAAAGGAAAGAATGAAGAGAAAGGCAATATAATAAAAGCATGTACATGTGAATTATATGATCATTTAGTGTTGTGAGGACAGCTTATACTACTTCTGAGGTATCATGATCAACACCATAGCAGTATAGTAGCAAGTAGAAGTGTTAAGATGAAGGACTATAAGAAAGTAAGCAGTGGTGATATGTTGGTATTGTCGTATATTCTTCTCTTGTCTCTTGTAGTCTATTCTTTTGATGGCACACTAAAAGAAGCCATATGCGAAACGACAATACCCATATAGAAGTTAGCTGTTGGCTAACATTGGTGTGATGATGACAATGGCATTATATATACACAACTAATGTTAATAAGATATTATCTTACTTCCTATATATAGTAGACATAGTTGTCGCATATACCTAATATAGTGAAACTGCTACTCACTTATAATGAGGGAAAATAAACCAGTGTGTATAATGAATCTAGTAATAATGATGATGATGATAATGGTGATACTGATGGCAAAGTGATGATATAAGTTGGCTAGTGAGTCACTATCACACACAAAGTGAATGAACACAAAAACATGAGGAGAAAGAGTAAAAGGGAGAAAGAAGGGCGCCGAGCGAGTAAGTTTGGTATAATGATAATAGTAATAATAATATGAGCATGCAAGCAAGTATCAGGCTTTTAAACCCATTTCTTCCTCACTTTCCTTTCGCTACAATGACTCCCCATGCAATGTGTGGTAATAATAACAATGGAGGTCTTAAGCTATATTGCTTACTTTGTGTTCAACTTTTCTCCATTATAAAATTAATATCAGAGAAGCAAAAGCTTATATGAGAAGGAATATGCATACATGCTTAAGTTTATAGAGCACGCTGCATGGCTGCTAGTATTATTATTATGATGACGATTATTATTACAAGAACAAGAAAGAAAACTCCTTTCCCTCGCCACTTCTTGCCTAAATCACCCATGGTTGGTGATAAGCCTCTTCCTTTCTTTCTCATTCACCAACATCATCATCGTCGTAATCATCCTTTAGCGTAGTCTGTTGTTCTGTTCCTCATGTACACTTTACTCTACGACACGGTAAATTCTATTATATCTCTGTATTATTATTATACTCCCATAAAAAACAAAGTCAAGACCTAAGGAAAAAAGGAATACAGAAAAATGTCTCGAGCAAAGAGCAGCAATGTGAATGCATATATGTATTCACATATTAACACGGTCATGTACTTACTTATTATTAAATTCTTTTGTCGGGTGTGTGCATGCTGTTGGACAAGAGTTACACGGATATAGGTAGAAAGCAGGCAACCAAATAAACCACCCATGAGACTAAAGAACTAAGAAATGACGCAGAGCGGGACAGAGCCACAACCAGTAAGCTAGTCTCTAAAAACTTTCATATCAGACATGCATACGGGAAAAAAATCACATGACTGATGTATGCATGACTGAAGAAAGCCTTTTTTCAAAAAAAGGGGAAACGGAACATGAAAAAATATAAGCAACATAGCCTTGAGTTTTCCAACAACTGCTCCCTCTACGTTTTTCCTTTATCTTTCTCCATCTCCTCCCACCCTGAACATCATCATCATCATCTTTACATAACTACCTGGTATGGTACACTGTGTATGCATATATAACGGCAGGATTTCACTTTAATCATATCCCTTTCTTGCAAACGTCAATAAAAAAACTTACATTTTTTCTAGATAATTATGCAACATAAAAGATAATATCGACAAAAACAAGTAAGTCATGGGTGATTTTTTATATGAAAGAGTAAACAGCATACTGAGAAGCAAAAGACTATTTGTACACGATGCTCACCAACCGACAGATTGAGGACCAACCAGTAGAAGTTTTTACTTCCTTTTTTGCTTCCAGTCATCACGATTTTTTGTAATAATGACAATGATGATGGTGATGGCGTGATTGTGTGTTATTCTCGAAGCGAGAAGGGTTCAATTCTACATTAAGTTTTCTATAACACCCCATTTATCTAGACTACAATACAGACTCATACAATAGCTGTAAATATATTTCCAAATATTTAAGAAGAGAAAAACATCAGAGACAAACCATGCATCACATGCATGAACACATTAGACACAAAACCTTTCACTTTTCGTAGGCATTTGACATTCTTTTTATTATTCACAGTGAAGCCTTTTTCATTTTTTCCTCCGTATTCTCTTGTTTCATCTTGTCAATTCCCTTTTTTACTTTCCTTATAACACTATTTTTTATAGTAAGGCTGTGGGTGACCAGTTATATTGCATTGGTGATGACGTTAGACAGTCTAAGTCGTTTCGATAGCCAACTAGAGTATCACATTAAGTCGATACATTTTGTGTAGCAATTTTTTTTGTTGACTTTTGAACGTGGGGTTTGTCATCATCGTATTATAAATGTAGTGGCATATCACAGTATTATACACAACTGCATTTTTTATGGCTTTTCCCCTAAATCGAATACCCTTTTTTATTATGGTAAGTACGTGACCCAAGTAAGTTTATTTGTTTTAAAGGTACATTATATATGTGCATATGTACTTTTATATCTATTACTATAATGGAACGTGAGTCTGTGTGAGATCCCTAAGCACCATGCCCATCTATATAAAAAATCTCCTTTTCACTTCCAATGCAGTCAGTCTTCTCATTGTTTTTGTGTATACAATGCTTTCACTGTTTCCGCTTGACGTGACTCCCGATGGATTTTCATTGTTTCCTGAAACAAACGGAGAGCTTTTAACTCCCACTCCTTTTTGTAGTAGATTCACAAAACAATTTTCCCTGCTTTGTAATAGACCTCTTTCATCAATAAACCTGTGCTCAAGTAGTAAAATTTGTGATACTTTATAACAAGAATACGTTAAAATTGTACGCACTTTTAAGAGTATAACAGTTTTCCTAGTTTCCTAATACTTATTATTTCTTTTCTTTTTTTTTTCTTCTGAGCATCCTATACATTTTCATCGTTATCACTTAGTTCTTAATAATCATCAACATAGTTAAGTGAAGTAGCATTAGAAGTGATACTCTCGGCTTCTGCTTCGTTGAACAAGAGAGAAGTGAGAAACAGTGAGTAAATATACTATAATGTCACTTTGACTCAGCTCCTGGCATTTTACTAGAAAGATTATACCGGCGATGACGAATAAAATAATTATAACTACCAGAAGTAGAAGTATCGTTTCTAGAGTTGTTGTTGACGATGCCAGCAATGATGATAATGATGACGGTGATGGTGGCATATTAGCTTTAGGCGTCTTGTGTTTTCTCAAGAATGACGATAATATTTTAGAACTCACTTCACTCTCTTTCTCTCTCTGACTTGTCGCCGACTTTTACTTCTTTCTCTGTGTCTTATGTACTCGCTTACTCTCCTAGTGAGCTATAGTAAAAGCCACATAGCAAAAAGTCTTGTCATCATCGTCTTTCTTAACCTGAGTATTACGTTTACGTATATACTTGCACTGCAGCTGCTGTATTTGTATTCTCTTCTCTGCGTGGATGCATTTTGTCAACATTACTTTTAATGTTTAACTACTATTACTTCTGCTTCTGTTCCTTGTGTTTTTTTTTGTAAAGAGAAACAAAGTGCATAACATCATCATGGCACGGCACATGGTTGTATATTATTTTTTGTTGGCTGTTCGTCCAACGACCATGTATCACCACTACTGCCACCACTCTTATTTCACTTGCCAGTTCTCCGGAAGCAATAAGCACACGCCTCTCCCATTCCTTTTTTATTCTTCTCTTTTCATTTCACAACCGAGAAAGGGACCTGAGAGCTTTTATATATTTCACAGAGGACGGAAAAGAAAAACATTGCTCGGAGGATATACTAAATAATAATAACAATTCCATTGCCTTTGCAACTGCTGTTTGTAGTTTGAGTAGTTATATTTATAGGACGATTGTATGTATAAAGTGTTTTATAAAATGAATGGTATGAATGTACGATTATTATTATGTGTTTCCAGACACACAACTTTTTATTTACTTTTCTTTCCTCCTTCTTGACTTTTCGTGACGGTGGTGGTGGCAAGAAAAAAGCCTTTTTAACAATGTACATAAATATAAATGGAACATATTTCCTATTTTATAGAAAGGTACACAAGTAATCATAATGCTACATAATCTATCAAAACCATATGCTACAAACACCGTCGTCGTCGTCGTAGACTCGAGTAAACATACAAGTTAGCAAAATGCGAACGTAAATCATGATAAAAAAAGTTGTGCACCCATTTAATGTCCAGTAAATGTAAATTATGTCGTCATTGTGTTGTTTTTCTGTGCCAACAGCAGTAGCAAATTTTCTTTTTAGAGACAGAATTGCCTTATTACTATCACCATCGCCATCGACTTTATATTTACCGTGATTGTAGACCAGAAGACTAAACCACTCGGTTGTTGTTAACTAAGGTACATATTATGAGCTTTAATAACAGTTTGATAATGTTAAAAAAATAAATGCTAATTCTATGCTTTAAAGCTTTTGTCCTACCACTATTATCGCAAAACTCATGTGTCGTTGTTAGTATAATGTGTGTAGTACAAATATATTATATGAACTGTTTATCATACTCTAGAATCTTTACTTTTGTGCCCAGCAAACACCACTACTCACTCAATTTTAGGGTTGGTACACGACCCTCTAATAAATCATTATAAACTAGGTTTGCGTGTTTAATTACCACTTACGCCAACTCGCTCACACATAAAATAATAGCGTGTTTCTTTGTGTTTGCTCCGTTGTTCAAAATAAGTTCTTAAGAGAAAAACCAGGAAGGAAAGTCAAATGGCAGTTTGAAAACGGTCTAAACACGAAGCACAGCAACAGTAGTGGTATTAATGGTGTCGTGCTTTCAACTACTAATTCAACCTGCAAATATTACTCTTTGGTCAAATATGACAACCTCATCATTTTACATTTACTTTTATTACTCCACGTTCGCCGTTGTGCTGTGCACCACACACTGCTGCTGAACACTTGCAAATGGAGTGGAAGCTTATTGCATTTTACACATTTACATATTTTCACCTTCAATGGCTTATAACCTGTTGTAATTTTAATGGGACTTGTAATGAGCTCACAAGCTTTCTTTTTCAAAAAGACATTTATAAAAAACATGAGAGATTAAAAAGTAAAAAGAATAATTTTACTTTTGCATAGAAAACTAATTAGGATGTGATAATTAACTCAATATTTACATTTTAAGGTATAAATGTACACATGTCACGGACCACATAAAATTTTGGCAAACAAATTCAATACAACTTCCATTATTGTTAAGGTGCGGTGATGCCGAGCTCCAATCTCAAATTAAATGTGGATAAGGAACATGCAATACCAAAAGGTTACATATAAGCACTGTACAATTGTAAAGTACTAAAGTTTGCCCAAGACTACAATGGATTTTCCCGACGGAAAAGAAAAAAAATTGGAGACAACTTTCTCCACTTATTTTTTATTTCCGTCTTTTTTTCCTGTTCACACGCACACATATACACATATGTATATACTTTCTATCTCCCTTGAGTGTACGTTGCTTGCCCATTACAAATATTCTAGTTGAAAAAAAGAAAGAAAAAGGAAACGGAAAGAGATGAAAAAACACAATAGTTTTACTGGCCTTTCTATGGCGAAAAACCCATATACATATTATATTACAGTCATATACCCCTTTGTGTTTCATCTCCTTTTCATTCAAATGTATCTTCTAAAGTACAACAAAGGAAATGTTGTGTGTACAGTGTGCCTATAATATGACTATATGAACATAAAAGCAGTAAAGACATGAAATGACATTATAGGCTGTGGTGTTGGCCGTACTAGCACTAAAGTCTCATTTTTATTGCACTTTTCAGCTTCATTGCCCATCTCTTCCACTGGTCTCAGGTGACTTCTATCACCTTTCTTTACTACACACGACTCTTGTCCCCTTTCTCTAATGGATGTGAGCATGTATGTACGTAAGGCAAATAACCTTTTTGTGAAATGCACTATTATTGCCGCTACCACTCCTCAGCAAACAATGCTTTCTCCTCCTCCTTCTCAGATCTCTAGTATCAACAGAACCTCTACCAAGTTTATTAATATGGCAAAGCGGTGGAGGTGGAACAATATACCGATATAGCTCGGAATGACATTATTATTACTACTAGACCAAATGGATATACACCTTTATGCTTAAATAACCTTATATATTACTGTTTGTCTATCCTTTGATAAAAAACAGCAAACAATTTTCTTTTCTTTAGCCATAATAGCCCCCATAATATCCTCGTATACGCCAATGCTCACTTATTTACTTGAAGCAGAAATAAAAGGAGAAAATGCTTTTACGTTTAGTTTTCTTTTCAAAGCTTCTACATATAGTGCATCTTTTTTTGTACCATCATCGTATTCCTCGTAAAACTGCAGCAATACCATTACACTAAAATCTAGACAAAGATATTTTATTTCTCATGGGACAAGGTCCTATCCAGTCACAATTGCAAACAACTTTATTTCCTTTCTATTTGCAAATTAAAGGTAAATGTAAGAAGGAAAGTGAGTGTATTCTAAATTGTTCGCTTAAATAACTGCCCCATAGAATAGTAAAAATAGGATGATGACTCACAGTAGAATTGGTTAGTTCTGGTAATTTAAATTGTTTTTCTCCCTTTGTCAAAACGATATCAGATATAAATACATACATGGAAAAGGTTGGTGGGTTTAATATGTTGTCCCACTATTATAAACTATCGCAATCGCATGCCTGTGGTCCTTGAACTTACCAAAACTAGCACTTCTGTCACTACACCCTCATCGTCACTTAAGCCGTACTGTATTACATTCAAGGATCCACGGACTACTAGAAAGTCAAGTTATTATATACAGTTTACAGTTCTCTTCCATTCTCTGTTGTTATTATTATTACAACTAACATTTATTTTATCATCCATCCTAGTCTATTTCATCATTTCTCCTTCTCCCCTCCATGGTTTTTATTGCCCGACATAAAATCAGAGTTAATTGACATTCAGCAACATTCCTTGTCATAAAAGCAAACGTGTAAATTTAACAAGCCTTTCACATGAATCTGCCTGCTTTTACCTCCTAGTCACACAACAAATAACATGATTGTATTTTTCATTTATTCCAAACATTTACCTCCTTCTCCATAATGCTCGTTGATAGTTTCATACTGCAACTGTTAGTAATATCAAGTTGTGTACAACTGCAGTGGCGCGTAAAAAGGGAAGAAAAAATCATAACCGTAATGGAATGAAGAGCCTCCAGTAATAAAAATAAAAATACAGCTGCCTCTATATTTTTTGGACGTGTGCAGTTATACATACATCCTTCTATAGATAGTATAACTCTTTCTATTTTGAAAAAGCAAACTGCTTGAGGCAGCTGTAAAAATAAGGAGGAAGGAACGACGCATTCCTATTCAAATTAAATGATATTGGTATTTCGACCATCACCCACTACTACACTACTACTACCACAACAGTTACTTCCATTAGTAAGGTTATACGTAGTACTCATAAACCTCTATCCAGTAAAAGTAAATACAAATTCATAATGTAAATAAGCACATTCTAATATAATGTTTTATTGTTAACAGTAGCACTTGGAATTCGTTACGTATAAAGATTATTACAATTTGGTATTTTATATAGCCTCAGATTCTATAGGGTAAACTTCATAGTATATTTATACAAATATTTCACATTTACATTCATAAACACGAACCATTTTTATCTGTGCTCAAAATCCGGTTAACCAACCTCGATAGAATGGAATGATAAACACATACACACATCGAGGTTGAAATCATAACAGAAAAGAAAGCGGAATGTAGGCAATTCTCGTTTTTTGTATATTTTTGCTCCTTGCGCTACTGTAGTAATATTATTGGTGGCAATAATAATAATAAAATTGACGAAATAATCTCCATTTTTTCGTTTATATAGATCAACTATCCTTTTCCCCTATCTTTTTCTGAGAACGAGAGGGGAATAAGGGGATAAATATACATACACAAATATGCCCAAATATTATTATGATTTTCCCTTTTCATGTTTAAAAAGCATAAAATTTGTTTAGCTTTTATTTCTGAAGGAACTGCTCTGCTGATTATAATATTCCCTAGTGGCATAGTGCTCATATATATGCAATTACTAACACTACCATCATCATCATCACATCATGCAAACATTTCTTTCATAAAATTTTACTGTATAGTTCTGTTGCTGTTTTTTTATCACAAAGATGATGATCAGGGCAATGATCAAGGTCTATTCTGTTGTAAAAAAATACATACTGCCTTTCCACATTTTTTATGATTATCATGAAATAACACTCAGACATGCATTCAGCCAAATCCATATGCAAACACACATTCATCGTCATCATTCTTCAGAGGAAACAAAACTAATAAAAATGATTGAATGTTTTGTAAGCTGTGTATACACTATTCACTCGTCCCTGGACACAGTACCACCAAACCAAAATATATAATTATTATTCATCCAATATTTTTGTGTCTGGAAAACATGAGGGTGGTCTAGTTGGAAAAAGTAGAAAATGAGGGAGCAGAGCGAGAGAGAGAGTATGCGTAATGTTAATAAAATAAATGCCCATTCCTCCGATTATTCTGAGAAAGAGTTTCTAAACTAATATCAGTTGTAAAAGCCAAATAGGCTATTGCAATTCTCATCATCATCATGAATCCTAACTTAAACCATATAATCGTCTAGTATTCAATTACTTTTATATGTCTTTTTTTATTAAATGGAATAAAAAAAACCGACGCAGGATACGGAACATGAACATTTGGGTAAACATGAACACGAGGAGATAGACTGATGGAAAGGCACAGAGGGTAGAGCTAAAATTGTCTTTTATACTTGTGCCTTTTGTGTTTTCCAAGTTGATCATCCAAATGACGTGTGTGCCTGCATGTTTTGGCTACATTCTTGGCATACAAGTTCTGGTTTATGTTGTAGTATGGGTGGAATTTGTGTGTGTATTATTTACACAAAAACCACATGAAAATCCTTGTCATTAAAATGAAAGTCTGTCGTGTTGTTCACAGCTTTTTGCTCGGCCCCGTGTGGTTAACTGGAAAAAACAACAATACAAGCAGTAAAAGATCATAGATACATTATGCGTTTCAGTTTTCACTCTCATTGCGAATTTGGTGTTCCTATAAACTTTTCTAAAACCAAATGTAGCTTATGAATTGGTCTAGTCTTCTGTATTACTAATTTTTCCATCAAACTGAAGGATAATTTTATATATTATTTTATGCATAGAATATTTTTGCAAAAGTTTGGCCAAGAAGTGGTTGGTTTTAATGAATTATATTAGCACTCTGACTATATCATCCTTTAAGCAACAGAGAAACCCAATTAAAGCGCATACATGTTTGTTGTATTTTCAGCTGTTTTTGCTTAAAATATGTTACAAAACAGAGATGAAGATTTTTGATGTGAATGGATGCGTGTTCAAGAGACAGTGCAAACATTTACTCTTCATTCAAAAACGAAATACATATTGCATAAAGAATACAAACAAACAGTAAATATTTCAATGCTTACTACTGATGCACACTACAAGTTATGTAGTACTGTTAAAGGGAAAAAATACAAAACTACATCATATATAATACATATTTGCAAACATGGAGTAAATGCAAGCCACTACTTTGTGTTTCGCCATGATACTTGGTTATTTCTCTCTCACATTAAAACTTTCTGTCTACTTCACGTCACACGCTGCTGAAAACTAATAACACGATAAAGAAGCGGTAAACAATGTTTGTTCTCTCTTTCTCTCTTGTAGAGAAAAATGAAAATGGTTTTTATTTTGTAGCGTATACGCTGCACAAACATAATATGATAAAACAAGATACAGCAGACCATTCTATTTTAAACATGTACATAATTCTGGTAGCTGCTGCGGGCTTATAATTTTTGTTATTTTTTGGCTGAGCATACTATCTAAACATTGAATCAACAAATCTAATTTGAACATCTGTAAAAGTAACTTTTGTAGACCAGACTGTCGTGTTTTTCCTTTGTTTATTTTGATTAGCAGGGACATGGACAGCTCGTTAGAAATAACTTCTAAATATGTATGTAGTCATTATGATTCTGATAAAAAAATAATAATGACATGGAGTTACACGCATTATTTTGATTTCAAAAGAATTTAGAAATAATTTGTGTTTATACTAATGTTTCATTTTGTTATAATGAATTGATCTTAGTAATTTCTTAACATGTATGTACAGAATATGGAGTGATGATGGTGTCACACGGTCGATAAAAAATAGTTTATGCTGACATAATGCCTGGATAGCTAAAAGTGAAACTATGAAGACAAAACACTAGTACAAACGACTAAACTAAGAAGTAATGTTGCCTGCCGCATTAAAATCGTTTAAATATAAGTACAAAATCTTTATGTTTATACAACCGACTGGAAATTCACTTAATAGGAAGTATGTGCATTTGGCATGTACAATAATAATAATGCATTCTGAGCAAATCGTTTTTTCTGTTTCCTAAATTGCAATAAAAAAAATGGAACACACAAAAAACGGAAAGAAAAGACAGCGTAGTAGCAAAGAGTAGAGTAGCAAGTCATAAAACGAAACATACTTCACAAGAATTGCTTGTGTATAGAAATAACCACTTTACGTCAAGTTAGCAGACCGTATCATGATAAAATACCAATCGTCTTATGGAACTCCTTTCGTCCAGAACAGTGCACTAGCTACATAACTTTACATCATGCATACCTACAACTACTTCAATTGAGTGAGTAGCAGCATCATTCAGTGAAAGGTCTTTTCTTTTACAACTAACACCACAATACTAGAAATGATAACCACATCAACTTTATCTTCTCAAAGAATAAGGTATGAAGTTGCTTGCCTTCTCGCTTTCCTCATGTGGTCATGAGCCAAGACTTTCAAGACATAAAATTCACAGAATGAATATCTCTCGCGTCCTGTGAATAGATTTAATATTTTTTTCGGTAGACAAAATATATATTCCATTTTTCGTAAGACACCAATAGAAAATGCTCCAAAACCACACACAACAAAAAGAGAAAAGAATAAAAAGACAGATGATTATGTCCACGGGAAATAAGCATACTTTCACTTTTGTCTATGTAGCGTGCAGCTTTAATAGGATATTACAATCGTAAAGGACGATGAGGTTCGCAACGATGCATGTCAATGAACCAGAGTTGAGCCATGTAATAATAAGTAGAATAATAAAAACCAAAAAGAGGACTCCTAAAAATGAACAAAACTTTTTTTCTCAAAAAAATGCAATGTTAAATGTGTGTGTACATGGAACATACATAGGTAGCCGAATAAGTGCACGGCTATAGCTACGGTGTGTCATAAATAACAAGAAAACGAAAAGAATGTCATGCTCCAAGCATGTAAAAGGGTTAGGGCCATTGAACATGAACAATGGGATGGAAAAAGGAGAAAAAATTGTAGTTACACCAGGGAAAATACTATCTTAAAGAAATCCATCTATGCATACCATACCAAACAAAAATATACAGAGATAAGCATGTACACGCAGTACTTACACTTATAGAAGAAAAAACGAAAAAATGTACAAAAAAGCCTTGAGCACAGCGAAAGGCGGAGAAAATAGCGGGATAAAAAATTGAATGAAAGTTTACGACATGTATTATTATTCTTCCTTTTTTTTACCGTCCGTCCTTTGCTCTCGCTCTGTTGCTGCTGCTGATCTTTTGTGAGCGATACACAGAGAGTTAGTTTCCCTCTTTTCTCCCTTCTTATCTTTTAACATAAAGTAAACTACACTACTTTGCAAATACCGTACTATTTATGTCAATTCAGTTTAGCAATTTAGCTTTTTTACGAGTTTCATGCATATATGACATTTAAAGCAAATACATATAAAAAATATATATTGAGGGCATATAGAAAGAATACTGGTTTATATATTTTTATATTTGTACATAATATTCATTGGTATGTTGCCAGTGCATTTGTGAGTAGTAACTACCATGTCATAATTCATGCTCATAATTCATCCAAGTATAAATAAATGAAAGCGAGACGATGGTTTCTTAAGTCTTGTGTGTTCTACTTACAACGCTTGCATGCTTGCCTTTTTTATGCTTTCAATTTTTCCGCCCGGATTTTTCTTTTCTTACAAGTCAAGTCTCTTTCCTTTTTGCTTTCTTTTAGTTTCAACAGATTCCTTTTTTATACAAAACGAGTAAATATTATTATTATCATTAAACCAACTTCATTTTATGTATTTTTTTACTTCCCTTTCCAAGTCATCTAGAACAGAAATGACTTTCTTTTTTTCACCAGCAGCAGTGGTGGTAGTGAAGAAAACAATAAGAAAAAATAGAAAGGAAAACACAAGAAACTGTAACTGTTATTTTATTTTCTCTTTTGTTGCCAAAAAAAATATAGTTTTGAATTGCACAAATGCATATATCCTATTTTATAATAATAGCTTAACATTTGCATTTCATTCATTCATTTTCTTGATATTTTCACTTTTTGTCGGTATCTTGCTCGATATCAACATAACTCTATCCACAATTTTTTTCTCTACTAAATATGCCGCAGCTGGTGTTGATGTACAATAAAAAGCGGCATTTGTATCCACCGGTAGATATACATATCTTATAAGAGAAAATTCGCCATTTTAATATAATACGTGGCTATTACTTCTAAATACGTGTCTCAGCAGGTTGAGTCACGGAAGCGTATCAAAGCTTTATGATTTGGAGCAAAGAGACCAAAAAACGATGAATTTCGGCAAGCACTGGTATGGATAAAGCACAATAATAAGAATAACAATAACATACACATAATAATGCACAAGGTTATTTGACTTGAAGTAGTGGTAGCACGAGAAGAACACCGAGAAGAAAGGAAAATAGAACATTATGTTATACCTACAAACGGCAGTGGCGGCAGAAATAAGAAAATGGTTTCCATTGCTCAACAACCGTATGAATGCATGAGAAGTTTTTGAGTGTGCCATAAAATCCAGATGGGAAAAAGGATGATGATTATGACGCAATGAGAGTAGAAGTGAAACTCCTTTAGGAAAAGAGGAAGAAGAAATGCTGTTTTCCCTCCTTCCCTAATAATAATCGTAACTATAATAATAATACTGCGACCACACACTCACAAGTAACAGGAGAAAAGAGGCTACCTACTTTTTACTATTATTGTATAATATTATGTATGTATTATTATTGCTATCACTATTACTTTACTCGATGATAAAAAAATAAAATGGAACATTAAATTCATATGGCAAAAGCGTAAGACGCACATTCCTTCTTTCTGTCTGGCATTGTTCAGTTACCATTACATAATAGTTATGTATTCTATTATGGTGAACAGTAAGCATGTATTACATGAGAGCAAAAATAAATGCTACAGAATAATAATGATAAAATATAGGTCTTTTATAATAAAATAATACGTATCAATGATTAGTCAATCTTTTCCCTCTGTTGTCCCACCTCCCACATGGGAGGTATGTATATAGATACTACTTACACAATGCAATCAGATATACATACATATACCACTCAATGCACATTTTTATGATGTTTCTACTCTTCTTCTTGGCTGAACAGAATAAAGAATAAGTGAGCAAGCAAAAGAGTCATTTCGTTCTTTTCTGGGCACAGAAATAAAATTTAAGCGTAACCAGAGGCCTTTTGCTTTTTTTTATATCCGACTACTCGCCTGGGTACATGTCCATATAACTTGTTAAGACACAATGACGAGTGAAAACACGCCAAGAGAGTAATAGTCCTGTAAAATATTCCCATTTTACGTTATTACCGTCAAGTACATAGTGTGGTATAAAGGGAAAGTTACTTTTTTGGACGAGCTATTACATCTGTAAGAACGCCAAACAAGCGGACTTTTGTTATAGTACTCTGCTTTTTTCTCGTTTACGCTGTTACTACTCAAAAAACTAAAAAGGAAAGGTAATATTCTCCAAGGAAAATGACTTGGCACTGGAAATATATTTTATGCATTATTATTATCCAAGAGTAAAATAAGTATTATGCTCTGCTAACTTTTCCTTTTCGCTTTCACTGCTTCCATTCACCATCATCGTCGTTTTCTATAGGTAATGCACTGTGTAATAAAATTCAAGCATGATAATACAGAGACTGGTACTGCATAAGTATATGCTATTTTGATGTTCTTTGAAAACATATACATATTTCAGTATATTTTTGATTTTTATTAACTATAACCTTATGGTTCAATTAAATCGCTACTTTTATGCAAGCTGTTTTCTTGGCTCATTCGTATCAATTGGTGCTAAACATTAATTCAATTTCAGGTCATATCATAAAGGAAAAACTAATCACAAATTTACAATTGTTTGGCTCTAAAATCTATATAAATTCAACTTTCGGCACTCATTTTATTTCTCATTAAACGTATGCAATTTTTGTAACTTGAATATAAAAGTACCTGGACTTGAAAATATGATTTGTTTACCCCTATTGGGTAAATGCAAATAATTTTATTTTGATCCTTTCACCTAAGCATAACTTCTCTATGTTTTTGTAATACTTGTTTACTTTCCGCCATAAATACACAAGAAAAGCTCCTCGTGCGGCAAACACTTATTGGGGACACCAATTTACTTATATAATATTTATGTAAAACCTCATACTTCATACTTCATCATCTTGTTCATCTCTCGAATCCTCTCCGCCACTCCACACTCACTTTTACCAGATTACCTTGTTCAACTTTATTTCTTGAGAGAGCTTCAAGCAGTGTGGAAAGCAACAACAAGCAAGCACGTAGACCAAGAATTCACAAGGATAGAGGCGAAAACGAGAAAACAGACAGTCGACGAAAAAAGATATTATTATTATTATGGTGCTCGCTCGCTCAGACAGAACAGAGTGGAGTGCGTCGCGGTGAAAAAGGAAGGGAGAAAAGCCATTAATTTATATTAGCTCACCACTACCCTTCCATCCTCATTTCTATGATCACTTTACTTTCTAACTTGTTTCCTTTTCTCGTCGTCGCCGCTTGCTACCACCATCATCACCACTACCACACTGTTGTTACTGTTGTTGATGATGATGCACTTACATAAATAAAACGATAATAACCACCACCAGATACAAATACCGTTCGTATCTCTATACCTGCTGAAAGTTGTACATAGTCTTTCTATTCCTCTTTTCCACGCAACAGCAGTCAAGTCAACAAAAAATAAACATTTTTCTTGGCAAATGCACTTCAACTTTTCGAAAATGATTATCATAGATTGATTCTGAGTTGCCCTTGTAGTAATAAAAGTACATCATAAAGTATATACTACTGGTAGACGAATAACTAACTTTTTCATAAAAAAAAATGTTAACGGTCCTTTCAACACTTGCACTTCTATATATTTAAATGTGTAAAGTAAACACAACTATGAAAGTTTTGTATGCAGTGCGGCAGGTACTTTTAATAGCATTAGCATCTCATCCTCGACGTTGTCACTAGAAAGCAAAACACGGCAATGTAAGAGGTGAAAACCACTATTACCACATTCCCATCATCATCATCATGATAATCACGACCATCATCACCCCCACCACCATCATCACCCCCACCACCATCATTGTACTTTTCCATTTCATTCAATGATGCGAATTTTCAACACCCTAAGTACCATACAGACTATCTCAAAACGGCAACAAAATTCTTTATGTGTATCACAGCCCATTTTCTCTTTTCCTTCTGCTATATTTATACAACTCGTACTACTACTACTACCGTTTGATAATAATATGGTTTGGTTGTTGAGAGTTGTGCACGGTGGTACTGGTCTGGTGTGATGGTGGTGGCGGTGATGATGGTGTGTGGTGTAAAAGTACTATACAACCATAATAATAGTAAAGCTATAAGATGACAATTTCCTCGCCTGTCACCTTTCTATAAAGCAAAGTGGAAATAGCTTGCCGGTTCAATGAAGCTGACTTTGTGTGCTAAGTGTGGACCAAATTGCCTCGTGCTATTACCCGTTGTTATTCTATGATCTTCAATACGTAATACTACCACTACTGCTGCTGTTGTTACAAATGTTATTATTTCATGCCACAGCAAACAGCACGTTGGTTATATACATAAAATAAAATAGTATGACATGCCTTTGCGATCAGCATCACTACCACTGCCATCGTACACCATCCCACCACCTTGACTGGTGGTAGTAGCGGTGATGGTGGGTGAGCTATAACCATTTTCTTCGTCCTTGTTTGTTTATTTTGTATATGTTCATGCTTTATATTAGTACTGTTATGAGTAGCAAGTGTTTGTGTACTTTATAGCAAATTTCTCTTGTTTGTTTGCTCACAGTCTGCCACTGCCACCACCATCACAGAGAAAGTAGAATCAGCTACTGTTAGTGATACACACAAATGTTTTAGCTCTGAAGTGAGACTACCAGTCGTCTTGTCGTCCTCGTGTGCTAACTACATCCATTATAAATATTACACCAGAGGATTGTGTTGGTATAATGGTTTTTGGGCTCTTTTGTCGTCACAAAAACTTGATAGTTGTCTTTGCCTACGTGTTCCCTCAGTATTTATTTATGTGAAAGCAAATGTTTATAAACGTGCTTATATGTTGTATATTACATGACTTTTATAGTTGGTAACGTACACTTTTATAAATATAATATAGAGGCATCCGGTATTTATACTTTCTTCCTTTTTAGGCTGCGGTAGTTTTTTAAATCATCAGTTTTCATCCAACGAGAATGAAAAAGGAAGGGAGAAAAAAATTCTTCTTTTTTGTTGTTGTCATTCTTGTCATGTCGGATTTTGAAGAAGTGGTATTATTTGTGCATGTGAGCTTCCTGTGTCAATGGTTCAAGTTACATCGTCGTAACGAACATCCGTTACCTTACGCCAGCCATATGTGTAGTTGAATGAATTGCTTTTACTTTCCCTTCTTAAAGCAACTTTATTTCTCTGTCATTTGACTACTTGTTTACAGGAGTGGCGTATTATTTACAAACAAAAGTACACCTAGTCTTCTTAAAAGTAAATTTTCGGATAAAATACAATAATTTTGGGTATATTTAATAAACTTGAGTGAATATATCATAGTAAACAAGCAATATTGGAAGCAAAATAATCAGTAATCAGCCCGAGTGATACTGGTAAACAAAACATGTGACGCACTAGTTTAAGCTTTAAAGAAGCCAGAGGACTACACGTATTCATATTGATCCTATTAAGTCGTTGCAATTACTTAATAGGATAATTTCATAAAATGCAGAGGTTTACTTTATGAAACCCGACGAAAATAGTTAAATAATTGCTTGACCCGTAAGAGTGATAATTATCTTTACTAATTAGTACTTTGTCGTGTCTTAAACATAATATAACACGTACTGGTACTGGAAGGAATGATGGCGGCATGGTATTCTCAACGCACATATGCTGCAATAAATGAATCGGCTTTTGTGAACATTTGAGCTTATGAGAAAGTCAAGATTATACAGCAAATTAGATTAAAACAGCATGTGTTAATTTGCCGTCAAGAGGATACATCTGACTTGAGAGTGGCATAATGGACTTTGAATTTAACATGGAGAAGTACCAAGTCCAAACTGAATACCTACAGTATATTTGTATTGCGAAGAAAATCACATTAAAGAGTGGCACTTGACTTTTGATCAATTTGCATAAAAAGATAGAAAAAAAATATGAAACTACAAAAAATCAGACCAAACCCATGCTATTTTATAAGTTATAAATTTTCTGATCCAATAACAGTTTTTTTTTCAATTCATGGAGCGCTCAGTTCATAAAATAGAATATTGCATTATAGCTTATTATAGTAACAACGTTATATTTCCTGAAGATTTTATCAAACAATATATGCTATATACAAATATATACGAAATATTCATATCCATTTACTGAATGCTTTGTACCATATCAACCTCTTATCTTAATTGTGATAAATGTTCCGTGTCTTTACAGTCTAATAAAAGATTACTATTATTGCCAAAGCCGAACTCATTTTTACACAACTCCAGCGATTTTCAAGTGATATCTCATCTCCCATCCGTTTGTACTCGTGTCAATATCACTGGATCATCAAAAAATATTTTCATTACGCAAATAGAAAACTACCAAATTTTATGTGACTCACATAAGCTTTCCGAAACCGACGAAGAAATTGCTACCGTGAAATAATACCTAATAAAATACTAGTCTCATCCTTTTTCTTAATAGTTTACTCCAAAGATAAACTGGCTGTGTGACTGGTCAGTGGAACAAGAAAGCAAAAAGTGCCTCCATGCTTCAATCTAATGGTTATTATAATGTTACACGGATGACTACCACAACCGGCACCGTCAGCATACTTTGGTTTTGAGTTCGTGAGTAATATCCCTATTCACTCATTCACATATAAGCAACAGCAAAATGGTACACTATCTTTTTATGTGCATTTACTCACTGCAATCTCTAGTACCTTGGCAAATGGATCGTTAGAAACTGTCCATATGTTCCATCCCATCAGCTACATAAATGTCAGCTTTCCCATAAATATGCACTTGACTGCACACGCACTCACACCATACGACACAGTCACACCACCAGCTTCACCATTCTGCCATTTTCATCTGTGTCATCTGAAGGTATTATTATGCAGCAAGATAGATGATAACACAGAGAAGGGGCATTTCAACCCTTTTTTCATGACAATGAAAATAGTATTTTTTTCTTCTGGTAATCGTAAAAATCCACGTATTTCCTGAAAGTTGCGAGAGGACAATCTGGTTTTTCTGAATATACATATATTCACTTCCAGTTGTTCGTGGGTAATAACAATCTATTTTCGATTTCAATTTTCTTTCAAAACTCCTGTCGCTATAATCCCATCCTATCTTCCTGTTATATTTCGCTTTTTCTTCGACTGGAAGTGAATTGAAAAATATGTGGGGATCATAATGCTCTTCATGTTAGGCAATATTTTTTGTAAGCATTTTATGTACACCATTATCCATTGTGCTACCATAAAAGAATGATTCAACCAGCCAGCTTTTTTGCCACTGAGCTCCGTCATTGAAAATCTAGTCAATTTCTTTGGTTCCATTATAATGCAGATTTGTCGACAGCCTCTAGTTACAACACACGACAACTCTAGTATTAAACCAAAGACAATATAAACTTAGGAGCAGCGGTCCTTTTTAAATATGCACAGGATGAAAATCTCTTTGGAATACCTGACACGATGAGTATATACAGTGGAAAAAACTATATTCTAATATATTCCATCAACCCTTTTCCCCATTTCTTTTTCTTTCTTTTTTTTGTATAAAATTGCATATTAAACAGGCGGATCAGTTTTCAACCAAATAACCAACGATTATGTGGAAAAACATGGAGGACAAAAGTTTCACTTGGATCTGTCAGTTGAGTCGTTGAGTCCATGTCCCCTAAGTTCTACCAACTCATTCACAAGTGCGATTTTATTACGTACATATTTACATACATACATACTTTATCCTCCTTTTCTAACGTCCAACCAACCATGCAATCATCATCACCATTACAATTTTTCCGGGTGGGATTTGCATACTTGGTTCCCCAACACCACTACTTCCATCAACATTACTACTACTACGAATATAACAGAATGTTTTAGAGAAGGAAAATAAAAGTGGATAACGCTTTTTACTCCCCCTCACACATTACCGCATCAGGAGCCTAGTCGTCGTGCTCGTCGTAGTGATCACCACCACCATCATCTCTCCCTCCATTTTTATGGCCACGTTTTCCCTTAACAACTTTAATCACATGCAAATCGACCGTTTCTCCCTCAATTTTACCCATTCATCCAGCCATTCAAAGAAGAAAGGGAGTGAAAGGAAAATGGAGGAAAAAAGTAGGAGCAACATTTGCTTCACTCACTCATGCAAAATAAGCAGCATGGATTTTGTTCACCGTAATAAACTGTCAAAACTGTCGCACCGTCTTTCCATTATTTTCCTTTTTTTCTCTTTCAACATTTTTAAGTAAAAAAATACGCGACGATGAAACGACGATCTTGTCTCTTTGGATCAAGGAATTTCAGTGAAAATCTTTTTTTTTTTTTTTTTTCATATTAACTCTTTGAAGATAAGTATATATTTTAAAAAATACATGCTCCCTTCAAATCAGAAGATACTATGTTATTTATATTGCGAGATTTCCCCCTCTATTTTTCTACCAACTTGTATGCAAGTGACAAAAAAAAAGAAAGTAAAGAGGAGGAGGAGGATAAAATCCTGTTTAATAAAATGAAGAAATCTCTTTTCTCCCTTCATTCAGGGAAGCGTGAAGGGAATCAAATAACTGCTTCCTTTTTACTCATTTTTTAGCCTCTTTTACATGTTCTGCTGTCAGCAGGAAATGACGTCATGAATATTCACAGAAAGGAATGAGCAGATCGCTTGTTCGTCCAACAAAGTGTGTAATAATAAAAAAGCTCGGTATATGGAGTAGAGCAAAGCTTTTTTTAACGATAAAATATGTAGTAGTTAGCTTGTGCGAGAAGTAAAGCCTTTTATATGATATTACTTTGTCGTGTCATATCGCTTGTGTGACATCTGGGAATCTTCTTTTTCTCTATTTTCCATCATCTCTTTCTCCTCTCTCCCTTTTTATAGCGTTTGTCAAAGAGGAGAAAAAATCATGCATACAAATATAAAATGAAAGAAGAAGAATTTTAAATCAGATGAAAAGAATCAGCTTGTATAATATTAAGTGGCATGATATGTAAATACGGATAAAACCGTTCACACATTCAATGTCTTTGTGAATAAATACTTTTAGAAAATGAGGAAAGTGAATGTACTAACTCAGAGCACAATATCTTCACTTAAATATGTTCCCACCGAATAGAAGCGGGAAACGGAAAAGGGATTAAACATTCCGAGACAATCTTGAATTGCATGCTTAGCTCTTCATCGTTTTTCTTTGAGTAAATGTATAAGTTGAAAGATAATGCTTTCACTACTTCTTCTTTTGAGGATCGAAACACAAAAGAGTCTTAAAAAACTATCGTCGCTTTTTCTTTTTCTCAAAAGCATCATTGAAGAACTAAAGTGGTGGAGAGCACTCACTCTTGATCGAGACCGAGAAACATTTTCGAGAAAAAAGTATTACAAAAGAAGATCCAACTTCTGATTAAAATTAAAATTTGATGCTTTATGCACAACCAAAGAATTTTTGAAAATTGGGGATTCCAGTAGTTTTGTTTGATTTGAGAACATGGAATGTGGAAAGAGAATTAGAATTTAATTTTAACGAGGCAAAAAATATCATTGTACTCTAAGTATACGAATTTCTTTACACACAAGTGGAAACATGAATAAAAGAAAAAAAAGTATGTGCGCATTCCAAACGCTTCCCCATCATAATCGATTACCTTTCGGGGAAAGTTGAGGGAGCAAACTGCAGTTATCTAGTGATACACATGACATGACTGCTTTTTATATACTCATTGTAGATTGTGATGAGAGGTTGCATTATATCCATCATCCGAAAGAGATTTTCTCTTTTACTTTTTGAGTGTCAAATATCATCAGAGAGATCATGATTTACCAAACCCTATATCGCACATTTTTTGCATCCAATTCCTTTACTCTCTCAGTCAAAAATGCTATCACTGAGACAAGATAAAAAGAAGCAGAAACGTGAGTAAATCGGGAACTCTAGTGCTCAGGCAACCATTTTCATCAGAATTGAATATGTACTTGATATATGGTTTGGTTTTATTCACATGAAACTTTTATAGATAAGAAACGAAGCGTACTGAGTAGTACAACGAGAAGAGAAAATAATCGACATTCTGATGGTTAGCAACGTGTCGAGGATTGTTCAAGATTCAAGTAGATCCCCTTTCTTGCCTGAAATAATAATACCAAGAAGTATAAAGGGATATAGATATAACAAACAACGCGTTCATTTTTGACGAATAGAGAAAAAGAAATAAGCGTCTTTTTCTCTATTGGAGAGAGTGTGTAATAATGTGGTTGGGTACATATAACCAAAATGAAATGCCGATATGATATACTTGTGTGTATTTTATCGTATAATACACAAACACTCGTGTCTTCGTCTACTTTACTAGTTGAGAATGAAAGAATAGAAAGAGAGAAGAAAAAATTGAGTGAGTCAAGTGAGTGAGAATAAGTAGATGAGGGGAAATGCCATTAGATGTGCTCAAGAGAGTGGATAGTTCAAGCATATCAAAATGAAAGTGAGAGAGTGCAAGATGTGATCCAGACACTAATGAAATTAAAAATGGAAGGAAGGAAGGGGAAAAAGAAAAAGTGATGGTATAATATGTATGTATATTTATACATATTATTTATACCCATGTGGCAATATAGTTTTAGAAGTAATAAGAGAAAGAATATTAAGTTCGTTAAAGATATTATTCTCGTATGTATGTATGCAAGACTTTTTTGTTGAATGAATACCAATAGAAAAAATACGGGATCCCTAACTATTATTTCATTCTTTAGTGTAATAGGAAAAGTCAGATAGGTATACATTGTTATGGTACAACAAGCCACTATGTTGGCGATGAGTATGAGAAAGAAAAAAGTAATAAGTGGAAAGAGCAATAACATATTATATGCTTGTAGTGCATTACAAGAAGTACTACGAGCACTACTACTTTGTTCGTAGTATAAAAAACGCTCAAGTGAAAAGGGCACGTCGCTTTAGAAGAACTCAGAAGAAGAGTGAGCTACTTGTCTGCTCTTACTAGTAGTTTTTTCTCATATAAACAAAGTGAGAGGAAGAAAGCATAAGAAAGAGTGTGAAGAATAAAATCAGTTGGGAAAAGAGAAAAAAACTGGAAGCTTTTCGGGTTACACCTAAATGCAAATATACGAGAAATTATATAAAGTGTATATATGCGTTTTATATGTTCACACCAGCAGGATATCTACACATTTTTATAGAAGATGGTTTTTGTGCTTTTTCGCTTTCTCTCTTTCATTCTCTCACCACAAGAAATCCGTAATTGGAGAAGTATGAGCCTGTAAATGGCAGCAGTTTATATTTCAGTTATATATATGTTTTTGTACGCGTTTTATACTGGACATGATAGAAGTATGTGGATACACTGTGGTGATGTGGTCGACTATGCCTTTCTTTACATTTACAAGAGAAGTTGTAAGTGAGTAAAGGCGAGAGAGACTGAGAATAGATAGCAAGCAAGGTTTTCTTTCATGTCGACTTGAGCCCTTTCTGTTTAATACCCATGTGACCATTCTCCCCATCAAATAACTCTTCCTGCTTTTTCTTATTTTTTTTGGCTTTAACGCCACACCACCAAGCTCTCCTGCTGTTGCCTCTATATTAGTTTTGTCGTATGTTTCTTGTGTGTGTGTGTGTAGAAAAGGAAAAGAACTAGAAGAAAAATAAGAAAACTAAAGAGAAAAAGAAGAAAATGCTTATGCTTACTTACGTGTTTGTGTCACAACTACCTAGGGACTTTTCCTTCCTTTTGTCCTAACATTTTTTTCTTATATTATTATATTTCACTAGAATACACACAGTTGTTTGGAAAGACGAAAAGAGAGATCGATCTCTCTTTTTTGTTCTCTTTTGTCACACACCACAGTTAAAAATGTGTATATTTATAGCGGCTGTAGCAGTGGCGATGGATGATACGTGCGGAAATGTATGATACGTATATAAAGTGCATAGTTTGGAAATGGGAATAGTTGCCAGCTCAGCAGTGGCAAACCACGACGTGATGGCAAGCATGAGAAAAGCTTCTCCTTTTCTTTCTCTCTCTGCTCGTCTATTCTTTTTCTTTATCCGATATATTTACTATAAGTGCTTGACATAACATCTCAAGACAACAACACGACACAAGAAAAAACGATAGAGGGAGAGTCTTTTCCTCTTATAATCTCATGTCGCTTGGTTTCCACCAGAATGACTGAACGAATGTGTGCTCGTACCGCCATCACACCACGATACATCAAGATGTTCTTCATCGTGTTGTGCCAGAGAGTGTAAGTAATATCTGGGATAAGGTAGGATGTATAAAATGTAGGATGTTTTTTGTAGTAGCAGTAGCCCTCATACAGGAACAAGGCTTTTATGTGCTAAAAAGAAAGTACATGTGCAATCTAAGATCTGTGATACTTACACTTAAGGATATCCTCTTATCGTTATATTCAAGTTATGCACATACATTTATGTGCCTATATGTGTATCTCTATTGCACGTAGGGTTCACAACATTTATAGCAAAAGAGCAGATTTTCTGAGTGAAAGACAACAAAATGTCTCTGCCCTTTTCTGTAGGGAAAAGGAAGAAAATCTATCTGTTCACTTGCTCAGCAACACAGACAATATAAAAGGTGTATGTGAAATGTGTACATGTAAATAAAATAGACTTGGTCCCATATTCTCATATAATGTTGTTGACCTTACAGCCACCAGTCACATCTGTCTCTATCCTCATGACAAAAAAGAAAAGCCTGGCTTTACTTTCTTCACTTATTTCCTTTTCTCTCTCTCCTCAAACCAAAGCAATAAGATCCAATCCATTAAAGAACACGAACATTCTAACCAAACAAGAGGATAAATGCCAGGAAAAGCTCAACTTCTATTAACTCTGTCAGCTTTTCCTTTTTCTTTCCCACTCACTCACTCACTTCAAATAAGAAAGAGAGAAACGAAGATTCTATTTTTACTAGTTATCTATTGATGTACCTGATAGGCTTAGACACTGACACTTACATATACAGACAGACAGCCGTATTCTAGTGAATACACCTATTTTACACTAGCAAGTGAATGATGAACACAACCGGATATACAGATGTATATATAATAGCCCTATTGTACACATACACACACAATTTTTCATACTGTACATCAATGACAGCAAACCAAAGGAAAATGGATAGACAAGTACATTATAAAGGATACTATAATATACATGTACAAAGCGTTAGATCCTATAATGTAGATATGCGACATTTTTCTGCCCAACAAAAGATATTCTATAAGGTGGCAAAGGTACTTGATATATATTTCTCTTAAGGAAAAACGTGATCTCTTTACCTTGGTTGTCCTCATATAGTTTCTCTTTATACCTGAGAAACCTACAAGTCTTGTGTGTTGGACGTTGGGCATGTATATATCTGCTTGGATGGATGCTTTTCGTGTAATGCATGCTTATGTTACCTTATAAATCTTCGCACACTACAACTGAAAAAGTTTACATCTCTCCCCTTTACTTTTCCTATAAAAATGTACAAATTATATCTTGTTTGTATAAAAGTTATACTGCGAGTGTTTCTAAGAGTCAGAGTGGAAAAGTTTTTGGAAGCCGAACCCACGAAAAGAACCTCATGTAACACACTCGTTCTAGCAACCATCAAACATGTTCTCAGCTCACACCTCACACGCCCCGCTCGTTCGCCAAAAAAAGTTTTTTGCTTCTTTATTTACCACCACCATCATCATCCTGCACGCTATACCCGTTCAACATGCTTTGTGTACCTAATACACCATAATACATAGAGATTTAATAATAATAAAAGTAGCAGTAAGCGAAGGAGTAATAATAGATAGAGAGGTAGATGTATTTATTAAGTAATATAATGCATTATACATGTTTACTATCACACTATACTACTTTTTTTGCTCGATGACGATGAACAAGAAAGCCAAAACCACTTTTTATCTTGAGCATCATTCGGTAATGTAATCCATGAACCCACTTTGTAATATGCTTGTCTCTTTTGCTTGCATAGCATCAAATCATAATCCGCACTCTGGTCGTGTTACACCATTCACTTATCTTCACTTTTGTATACATACCTTATATTTATGCTACTAGTGTTACGCTTCGGGTCTATATGTGTATTTCATTCAATATACATCTATCTAACTTTCATCAGTGAAAAAAACTCTTGTGTACATATTCTCTTGGAAAACAAGAAAGAAGCTTATTTTCCAAGAAAAAGAACCTGTCTTCCTTATTCCCTCAATCTTGCATTTATTTTTACTGAAGAAAAAAGACTTGGTATAAGTTAATAAATCCCTTGGAAGACCTCCCAAGGAAAGGCATAAAAACGGAAAGAAAGTAAGCTTATCTACACTCGAGAAATAGGATTTAGATTAAGATGGAACTCTGCCAATATGTGCTTATAATGCATTATTATGTGTGCACTGTTCTGTGGAAGACAAGGTACTTTTTCTCTACAAGCAAATAAGACTCGAATATTCTTTTTCCTGTGAACGAGCATCAACTGAATAAAAAAGTGTATCTAATAATAATATCCCCTTATCTGAAATGTATTTAAAAAGAAGGAAAGCAAGCAAAATGATCATTACGTGCTATATAGACGATTGAAACTAAGTTAGTACACAACTAAACGAATCACTTAATTTTTCCAATTATTGAGATTAAATTTTACTTTTCCATTCCAACTCCAATCATTATCATCGTCACCATCATCATCATCATGATCAGAACAACCATTACCTTAATTCTTTTCCCCTCTCACTTTTACTTTTCACAGGAAAAAAAAACTTTTTAATTTTCCAGTTGAGTCTCATTTTATATTGATGATGACATCTGACAAAAAAATAGAAAACGGAATAAAAAAGTAGTTGATGATGCTGAGCTAGTAAAGGCACTAGGTACGCTACTACATTGTAGCAGCCAGCGAAGCTCATTTCACATGAGTCCCTACGGACAGTTCCGCCTCATCCATTTTCTTTCACATTTTCTACCTTCTCACTTAGTTAGTCTCAATCTCGCCCAACTAGCGTAAACACATTGAGACGCGACAGGGAAGGAGGTGTGGTGTAGTCGTGGTTGTGCCAGCAGGTCTTATACTACCACACAGCACCAGTAGTATACACATAAGTAGTCATACCTTGTAAATTACATTAAACTGCAAACGTAGTACTTCGTACCAGCTCCTTGCCGCTGTTTGCGAGATAAGTGGATATATAATCTTACTCGCTTTTATATCAAGTAGTTATATGCCTTTTTGATTATATGGATGTATAGATGTGTGCAAACAAGTAAGATAATGTATATAAACACGTTCACCTCTTCTACTCTCTCCACTTCAGATACATAATATAAGTTTACTCATTCATGTGCTTGTCTGACTGTGTGTGTGAATGAGTCACTAAAACTAAACTTTTTCCCAGTTCAATTATTCTCTCTCTCTCTTTTCTCTTCCCCCAAAAGTTACAGTTCCTAGGAGAGCTAACTACTTGCCTGGCTGGCTGTTTTTTTCTGCGAGAAAAGTGAGATGGAGAAAGGAAGATATATTATATGCCCATGAATACTCATGTCGTGCCACTTGCTCGGTGAGAGAAGACAACCCTCCAGGGCTTTTCTCTACTGATTCCATTACCGTTCGTTCACTACTACTCCTCCTGACTCCCTCCATATCTCTCCCGCGTGCTCTCTCTCTTTCTCCCAATATATTATATAGTGGCTTTTTACTTTTTATCTCCGGATATTATTATACGTATTAGTGTATTATATGTATCTATATTCCATAATGGCAATTGCAATCATTGCTTGTGCTCTGAGTAGAAAAGTAGTAGATTCTCTTTCACAATTGAATTCTCGGGGACACGCAATCCAATTCTCGATATTATTGAAGTGAACTGCTTCGACTGATTTCTCCCGGAACATTACTAACTTTAGCTGACACAGACATATACTACTTAAGACCGAATGAGAGAAAAAAATTGGGGAAAGGAAGGAGGCAGAAGACATACCCAAATCAAACCAATGCACATCCCATTCTCGTAGGAAAATACATTAAGGTACATAGGTGGGTTGTAGGTATACACGAAAGTATGTGTACGGGATCATTAAAGAAAATAGAAAGTAAGAATCGTCTTTCGTGATCGTGGTTGATGGTGTGTGTACGCTTCACTGAACTTGCTACCAAATCACCGAGAATTGGATCAAGAAAAGCAGAAAGAGGAAACCTTGAATTAGATTAGACCAACTTGACTTGAGTAGTCTTCTTAATGGATATTATCGTATATGCACGCACACTACATCGACATATGTAGTTATGTGTATTTTTGGAGACATATAATATAGCGTACTACGAGGAATGAGATGGAGGTTAAGTGCAGCAAAGTCACAAACAAGACTTGTCTGGTGGGCTGGAATGGAACGTGGAAAATCCGATGTGATGTATAAGATGGAATTTAGCGTAATAATAATGCTTACATGTGAAAAAGAAGAGGATTGGAATGAAACCGTAAGGTTTTCTTCAATTGCTTGACTTTTTCACTCTCTCTCGCCAACTTTTTTTTTTGCTTTTTATTCGTCTTGGCTTTCTTCCGTATTGCTATATTATATATGACTTGTCTTCGGTTTGTGTGTTTATTGTAGTTATTTGCAATGTACGTTAGTTTATACAGTATAAAGTATACATTTTTAATACTAGTTTTATTGAGTGGTTAGCAAACAAGACGCACTGCTTAGGGCAAAATGTCAACTTCATGCACTCTGCCTTTATGTCATCTAATACCATGTCTTGCTTTGCTACTAATAGCATTTGTAGTCATATGTACTTTTACAACAGTATTTGACAGACAGACTAGCTGACTACAAAACCGACCAATGTCACACTACCAGAAAAGCGAACTCACTCGAGCGTGATTGGAAATGACACAAGGAGAAAATGCGTACGAATAGGAAATTAATTTAATAAACATGAATTCTCATGAGTTTGCATAAAATGAACAGGTTTTGTTAGTTATATTTATCTATCCCTATAGATAATTGCAGTGTTTCCTGATTGTGATTGAATACTCGATGAGCAAATAATCTGGAGAAATAAATGGATTATTTTCTTGAGAAATGAGATGATACAATCATAATATGTGAGCTATCTTGTCATGAATACATAAAATAAATTCTCTATACAAACGGAAATCGCATTGTATAATTTTCGGGAAGGCAAATGCAAAAGTGAAGAAATGGGTACAATCTGTCATTACTTTAGAGAAACCACGTCCTCCGTCGCTTCTCCACGACAAGTAGTTAACCATGCACATAAGAAATATGTATTATAAGAGGTTAAGTAACAACATAACTCGGAGAACAAGAGCAAGGAAGCACACGACAAGTAAACTAAAAAACAGACCAGGCGAAAAGAGCATTATTTATGACATGTCGTGGGTTGCATGTGGACTCGCTGTCCCTGCGGTTCTGCGGCTTTAACCGCGACGACGAGGAGGACGACTACGTTGTCGTCAACAAGAATAGCAGTAGAATGACTGTTTTGCCTACTATTATTTTCTACAACACTACCTATCGTATATAAACTTATAGATTTGATGATGATATGATGACTGTAAGTAACCAAAAAACAGTAACAATGTCTGTTATACAAAACTGTTATTTGCAAGTTTTTCCTCTTCCAAAGAAACAGTTAGACACAAGCTACTACGTTTCCTTTGGCATAATCATCATCAGCCACTACCACACACCAACAACCAGCAGACTTATCATATTTTCATAGAATACCTTCGGGGCCATTTCCTTGTGTTCTGAGCTCGTTTTCTACATACTTCCCAAGACACACAGCAATGTGGTTTATTGTGTTGTTACCCTTGTCATCATGTATTTCATCCACGGAGAATTTATATCATATACCACCGCCGCCACATGAGCACTACAACCACTCCGCCTCCTTCTCCTCTTTCCTTCTTGCCTAAAACCACAATCACAAGGCCTGTTTCTCTATGGAACGTGTGTATGTACACTCAATCTGTACTCCTGTCTGCCTTTCAGCCATTTCAAATGCAATAAGCCATCCTTCCTTTTCTAATACAATTTACGTTATTACCCTTTATTAAATTAAATCATGGAACTTGGTGTAGAAAATCCAACTTGCAACTTACGGAATCAGTGTATATAAACAGTTAAATCGCAGTATAAAAGGGAATTATTTTGTACTTACCTGCTTGTGCATCTCAACATTAAGGCCGTATGACATTTCATAATACTGAAAAATTAAACAAGACAAAATATTAATTCATAATCTTTATTTCATACCTAATTTCAATTATTTTTGCATTTGTAACCATAAAAAGCATTTTAAGCACAAGCAAAATAAAAAATCTTAAAATGCATTGTTTAAAATTATAGTGGCATTTAGTTTTTAAACATAGCATTAGTTAACTGAGCATTGTAAGGTCCTCGGTTTATTTATGCTATTATGTTTTCTTCCTTTACTAAGGGGAAATATAATATGCGTTGAAATGG
>JAQIWN010000451.1:0-33500 GCA_034699025.1 Entomobrya cf. arborea Gr-Col-00668 | reverse complement strand
CCCAGTTCATCCCCAGCATAAGTATACCCCTTCCCCCCACCAAAGCACAACAATAAAGTCCCCTCCATTCCTCCTATATTTCTAGCCGACATAATCAATCCTATTTTTTGGGAAAACAATTAATCTATTTTGTGTAATTTATTGAGAAACTCATAGGGACCAGTTCCACTACAAACTGCTTACTCATCAAATGGTGCGACACCTGCAAAATAGAAGAAAAACGGAAATTCGTATTTTGAAACATTTGACATAATTAAAGTCTTGCTATACAGTAATATTACCGTTATTTAACATTATTTTTTATCAGATATTAGTTTTTTTGCACACTGCACTACACTTTTAAAAAAACTAATTTGGTTTACATATACTTGTTCTTCGACATTTATTTGATTTTGCGCATTTTATTTTGAAATGAATCCAAAATAATGTTTTAGCTGTACAAGCACAAAACTCAACTAATTATTTTTGTAAAGTCTAAAACGCTTAGATTAGCATTGTCGTTGTGTTTAACATTTAGTACACACATAAACATAGCTATTATATTGGTGTAACTTAAAGTGCAGGACACGACGCTATATTTTTACGTATTCGTTGTTGTTACATATTAATAAGACCTGTCCTCCGCAAAAAGAAACTATTTTTTCACCGTTTAACATTTAAAAAAATATTTTTTCTTGGGGAAAAGGCTTTAGAGCCTACTTTAAGTATTACTATGGTTTTTACGTATTCTTCCGAACGCGGTACAAATGAGCATTTTAGCATTGTTGGTTGTAAATGCTAACGGACAATGCTGCACCACGTATGCGCCTTCTATTTTAGCAACCACATTTGATAATATTATTTTAAATGACAACTAAATCACAATTCTTTCATAATCTATTTGGACTATAACACGTTCGGCTTGCAGGATTTTCTCCTTAGTTAAGCAACATGTATTTATGACCATGTAAGATACTAATTTTTATGTTGTGTTTTTTTTATTAAAATTGATTTGCTACAAATCTCACAACAATATGTTTTCTCTCAATAACGCTCAAGAACTGTCAACATAAATCAAATTATAACGGTATTTCTAGCGTCTATTTAGATAGTAAGTTTGTCCCGCAAAGGTTGCATTTAAATATATTTTTACCACTATGTATATTCATATGGTCACTAAAAGCTAAAAACGTTGGCAATGATTTATCGCAAATATTGCAAAAAGCATAGTTTTTCTTCAATATGGTCGAAATACTGATCCATATATGGGCACTACTTTTTACAACCGTCACACAAATTATGTATGCATTCTATTCTATGCATTTTCATTCAATACTGCATACATTTAAATTCGATTAAGCATCGTTCAGATTATCATGCATACTGGTGACTCACAAATAATACCTAAAGCTAATTACACAAGCTTTGATGGGAACTGACTGCATTTCAATACATTACTATGCATGTAGTATATAGTTCAGTGCATCTAAATAAAATATGTGGTTACCCCTTTGCATTTTCTACTACCCATAAAAAGTACAAATCTCTAATACCCAACACATAAAAAAGTACATAAGCTTTTGATGATCAATGACCAGAGACAATCAATTACAATTACAAATGTAATTAATTACGTAATTCAATTACAATTACAGTAATTGGTAATTTGTAATTGAATTACTTTTGATTTTGAAAAGTAATTTGTAATTGAATTACTTTTGGTTTTAAAAAGTAATTGAGTAATTTGTAATTCAATTACTTTTCGCAGAAATTATAAATTTTGAGTTAAAAACCAGCAAAAAATTGTACATTTTAGTGTTAAATCGTATTGATTTGTATTTTTCTCAACAAAACAGTACAACTTTTTATTGTGCCATTGGTTTTTAAGTCATAATATATGATAAACAACAAATAGATACTTGTTTTTATTTTAAGTCATTTGTAATTTGTAATTGAATCACTTTTGGTTTTGAAAAGTAATTGGTAATTTGTAATTGAATTACTTTTGATTTTGGAAAGTAATTTGTAATTGAATTACTTTTGATTTTGGAAAGTAATTTGTAATTTGTAATTGAATTACTTTTTATTTTGAAAAGTAATTTGTAATTGAATTACATTTTCATTGTAATTGATACCCTCCGTCAATGACTCAGGTAATGCTTTTTTGTGAGACCTATTTTTAGAACTGCGTCGGCACATCACATTTTATTACTGTAAAATTTCCAGGGTGGCTATGCGTGAAACATGGAAAACTTTAATATGCGAGGGCTGTTGAGGACCTGAGTAAGAACAAAATGTTAAAACAAGCAATGGAAATAAATTTCGTATTTTCTACAGTTGTCTCTTTTTCTATTTTAAATAACTCATGCATTTTTGTGCTTAAATTTTCGTACTTTGTGATTATTTCTTTCAACAATTAATTTCTACTGTAATATATAGTTCTAGTGGTAATTTTGGAGACGAAATTTAATACAATAATTGTTGGTTGAATAAGTAAAAAGGTGAAAAAAAAGTTAAATTAGTTGAATGATTGAATTTATGGGTGTGTCGATACTCCGAGATAAAATTGTAATTAATTACGTTTTTCTTTTCTATGTTTTAACAGTTCTGAGCAAATTTGTACTTGAACCTATCGACATTCCGTATATTCAGTGTTCTGTCCAGCTTTGATTCGGAAGGAGAAGAGAGAGAGGAGGATAATCAGAAGGTAAGTAATATTTTGTTTTCTTTCCGGGTGATGGGGTCACTTCTAAGCAAATTGTGGTAGAAGCTAAAAATTAAGCCTGAAATAAATGTAAGCTTAGAAAATATCAAGCCGAACACTTGGATCAATGACGACATGTTGTAAGCATTTCTAATTATTTGTTCGAGAGTTTTCATAAACAAAACTACTTTTGCTTTTAAATTGTGAAATTGCAAGTTGTCTGGTCAGTTTATCATGTTTTCTTCATAGTATTAATAAACTAGGGAAAAGCACCACTTTAGTGATGGCCATGCAAACGCAAATTTTTAAAACATAGTGCTTAAAAGTAGAATTAGTGGAGAAGAAACTAGGTGAAAATTAAAAACCCTTTCATTGTGAATTTCGTAAAGAACTCATATATTTAGCTACTTTAACTTCAAAACGAGTGCCATTTTGAAAAATAGGTAGAGAAACCAGTTTGGTGTGAGTTTTGGAAATGAATTTTTATTTTGGTCAAATTCTTTATTGAAGCAAGAACATGAAAGCTACTAATATTGCTTAAATGTAGTCCTGATATTTCAAAACATTTTCAAAATGATTATGTTCGTACTTGCAGTTTGAGAATAGTTTCTAAGTCAACAGTCCATAATTTAGTTGCTATCAAGCTGTAATAAATAAAATAAATAATTAGAATAATAATAAAAATATAAATATTTCGGTAGCGTTTAGTGCGGATCTGACCTACGTGTTTAGTAGCTAGCTAATGGCATAGTTCCGCTGCAGCAATTATCTGACACAATAGGGATAAGATTTAGCCAATGTATGAGTAAGCTCATACGATGCGTACGTTAGCAAATTGACATGCAAACTTATTATGGATAAATTCGCTAAGGAAACTTTTTCTCATGGTATTTACGAACTTTACATATAGAGTAGTATGCTAACAAGGAGTACTATTCCATGTACTATGCAAAGCCAGCTGTTCACTCAACCGCGCACTCCAGAGAGAGAACCTTTTTTTGCGTCCGTAGCTCACTGCGCTGCTCGGCTGGGTAGAGCAGCTGGCTTTGCATCCAAGCTAAGCGTGCGTCGACGCTTTATTTTTGTCGTCAAAATTAAGCTATTGAACATTAATTTTACAGCAAAATGTTTTTGGAATCGTGATCAGTGTGAATTATACTTTATTTTTATATATTTCATTTATCTGGGAGCTCTGGGCAGTGGAATAGTATTCCTTGTAAGAAGAAAACAAGCTTTTGAGAATTGTGTGACAAAAACAGAAACGACGTTTAAATGTAACACTCTGTTTTTATCATATCTTCTTCATGTTACTGGTTAATTGAGAAGAACGTTTCCATTGCAAGTTTGTAAAAAAATGAGCGAGTAATTAAAATGATAGCGATATATTAATTTAGAGAAAATCCATTCTGGTGCAGTATATGAGTAACCTTATATAATGTATACGTTCACAAAATTGACATGCAAACTTATTATAGAGAGATTCATGATCAATACGTTTTCCTTATATTTATGTCGTGCTTATATTCTTTGGTCAAAGCCGTTTTATCGCTTGTTATGGAAAAAATGTGAGAAGAATTTAGAGTTTTTGTCACAAAAATAATCGTCGGAAATATCTCATGAAATGTAAAAGTCGCGCTTTTGCTACTTGCATTATAAAGCAGAAAAATGTGATTTAAGTGGAATTTGTGCAGTCACTGTCTTTCAGTCTCATATTAGGAAGCAAACTAGAGAAACTATATCAACGCAAGTTTTTTTTAAAAAAATGGTTGCACTATTGTCAATATAAGAAATTACTGCTCCTTAAAATTTCAGTAAAATGGCGACTGAAGATTGTGTCCAAACCACCGGACCCAAGCTACTAATGGCAGCCCAAAAAAAGAAGGAGTGGCTTATCCCCAGAGGGATAAATGAAGCATTTTCCCATGAACCTCTTCCCCCAATTGGTCCTGCACCTGAGCCTTGCCAAAAGCTTTCAAGTAACTTAGCTGTCCACTGTCCCCCCTTCAGAAGCCCTGGTCATCCAAAAGCTGCATCTGGTTCGGGCATAAAGTCTTTCGTGACGTTTGGGCTAATCATATTTTGAGAACAAGTGCCAATTTTGGAAACCTACAGATGCAGGTTGCGCAAACAAACACCAAGTCTAGTACAATACGGCGAAATCTATTTCAAACACCGAGTTTAAATTCACTTAGCCAACCTGCATTCTCCAATCTTTCCAAAATGTCAAGCCCTGCTGAAGCGTCGAGCCCCGTTTCAGCGTCGAGCCAAGCGTCCCCACTTATTCCGGCCATTGCAGCTCGTAACGAGCAACCGAAAAGTGCTTCTAGGAGACCTCAGTACTCTTTTTGTCCCTACGTAAGTAAACGAAACACACCGTAATTGAATTAAGGCTAATTTAAAGCGTGATTAAATTTATTAGAACTATTTATGAATTTTGTTCTGAGACACCAATATAACTTCAGAAGATTAATTAGAACACTATGACATGATATTGGGAAGCAAAAAATTAAAAACTTTGGTGGTTGTTTTAAATATTTAGGTTCATTTGGTTTGTAAGCACGACACGCAAAATTCTGATTTATGGTGTCAAAACTGTCAAAGAAAAAGTTTATTGAAGTGTGAGTCAGCCATACCTAGCAAAACAGGGTATATTAAAAGTAGTATTGAATGTTTTTTCTTAAACGTTACAATAAATTGGTTAATAATTTTACGACATTTTGTTTTGCAGACGCGGAAAGGGCTACGCAATGGAGTACCCGAACTGCCCAGTCAACTGCAAACAGTACATTTTCGGGAAAAGCATTATCGGATGTTAAAAATTCAGCGTAAATTTATGCATAATTTTGAGTGAGAGAAGCCCACTTCAAACAAATGAAGGTTCTGCAAAAAAGGAGATTAATAACTGATATTGAAATTAAAGAAATAAAAAATATCATGCCAATTGTAATGATTTGAATTTAAAGTACATTTTAAGTCTAAAATTTGGAAATCGAATAAACTTATTAATTTTCGCAGTAATTTTCATAATTGTCATCGAGACATTATAAAAACGACATATAAATGGGCATAATCTACAGATTTGCGTTGGTTTCAGTTTTACTTTTTAGATTAGACTTCATCGTAGGTTTTTGAAAACGTATTGGTAATATGTAGTAGTTAGACAAACTGGTTAAAAACTAAAAACCTTTTCATTGACATTTTTGTAAAGAACCCATATATTTACTTAGCTATTTTTATTGCAAACCGAGTGTTACTCTGAAAAATTGTTTTGAGAAACCATTTGTGCGCGATTTTTGTAAATCATTTTCTATTTTATTTTAGTCAACCCCTTGAAAACAGAAAAAAATTGCACACACTAAACGTTTTTGAGTGAAGTGTTGATATTTCTAAGAATACGTGTGTAATGATTTCGGTTGTACTTGTTCGAGAATATTTTCAATGACAACTGTCCATTAATTAGGTTATATATATTGACAATAAAAAGTGACTTTTGCATTGAATTCTACTATGTCTATTTTTTATCTTAAAATTTCCGTTAAAAAGAAGTTTCCGAAGTCGAAAGCATTTGAGGTGGGTACCAAATTATATATTGATAATTACTATCAATAAATGCTATGCTATGCTATAAATGAATGCTTTGGCAAATATTCAAACCAACCAAATACGGATAAGCAATTGGAAAAGGTGCATGAGTGTATTGCGGAGGACGATATGTTGAAGAAAAGCAAGTTTTGTGGATTTTGTAAAAATTGTTTTTTATGCGGGGGAGGCACAACAGAGACATGTGAAGGTAAATACATGAGGAGAGTGAGAGGAGTTCAAGTGTCAACTTTGTGGATTTGGGATGAGAAGTTAATGTTATTTGAATGGACATTTAAGGCGTGTTTGTAAGCTAGGTAGAGATGCTGGGTTAGGTTAATAAGGAGTATTGCAGTGTTTGTGGATTGCAGTTTTGAGAACAAGATAAGCTTGAGAAGCGTAAGATAATCAATGGTCCAAAGGCAGGGTAGCTGCATTCGTGTGAGTAAATGTGGGAACAAACGGAAAAATCACAAGATTTACAGAAAACCAAGATGACAGTCGATTTTTACGTTAAATATGCTTACTGCTAAAAATTTTGTTTGATTCTTTGAAGAAAAATAATTTTTTAAAAAGAATTTGTTCATAATTCGCATTCTTCCGGATATTTGGAAGTGGAGTTTTATCGTGTCAATTTTTTGTTTACTTTTTTAAATTTTATTAGCGCACTTTGATTTTCATTTGATTTCATTTTTCCTTTTTTCATTTAAAGTTCTTTCTTGGCACTAACAATGTGGCCTTTATTTGCATTGCTCACAATTGTAAGGTTTTCAGCTCAATAAACATCGTTCAATATCTTTTTAGTTACAAACTGATTGTGAAATTTTTGACAGCTATTCTTATTATTAGAATATTGTTTTGAGTTAATTTTATGCCGTTTTTTGTAAAAAACGATTTCCCTCACCTAAGTTACAAATTTCACAATGACAGAGATTCTCTTAAGGACCCCCATTTCTACCAACTTTGTACATCAATTGAACTCGAACGTTGTTGCTTTTGTGGGTTTAGTTTAAAATTTTGTCCCACAAAGGTTGCATTTTAGTAGATTTTTATCTTCTATTAACCTAGATGTACACATATTTATGAAGACCTCTTTCTGAATCCTGTAAATGTTTTCACGACCCCCTATGTATCCCATTTAGATATTTGGAATTAGCTAATCAAATAACCCTAATTTTGGGTGTCAAAAAACTAGTTAAACTTGGCTCCTAGTAAATAATTAGTTTCAAAACGTGGTTGAGCTCTCTGTAGAGGACAGTTGTTGAACTAGGAAACTTGAATTTGGTATAAACATACAAAATTAGGTTCTAAAATAGACGATGATTTGCGATTCTTGAATTTAAAAAAAAAACATTGAAATTTTGGCGCAAAAACTTCTTTATTCAAAATTGTTATACATTAGCTAATATATTAGTGTAAAATTTAATTTTACGTCTTAGTTAACATAAAAATAGAGTTTGTAATAAACAACTCGTTCTACGGAATTTACGAATTTTAAAATAATGCTAACACACAAAGTCATCTTTTATTCCGCGACGGTCACGAAGTTTGCCAATCTGACTTCATATTTGGAAGTTACATGACAACCTACACGAGACAATGTGATTAGAATTTTAAATTTTGAAAACTGTCAACAATGCTCACACTTAATGTTATCCGATTTCAAAATTTTCAAAAGTTTAAAATCTAAGTCTAATGAAGTTTGTTATGTAGATTCCGAATCTGAAGTCAAAATGGCAAAGTTCATAGCCGTCTTGGAATTAGAGAGGACTTTGTGTGCTAACAGTATTTTAAAATTCTTAAAACCCGTAAACAGTTTTAAAGTTTCATGTTTACAAACCCTATTTATTTAAACTACTCTAGGCGATGTGCTTAGAATTTTGAATTTGAATTGTTTGAAATTAGATAAATTGCCGTTACTACAATACCCTCTCTACTTCCAAGACGGCTTCGAACTTTGCCAATCTGACTTCAGATTCCGAATCTACATAACAAACTTCACTTGTCGATGCGTTTTTAAAATTTTGAAATCGGATAACATTAAGTGTGAGCATTGTTAACAGTTTTCAAAATTTAAATTTCTAAGCACAATGCCTAGTGTAGTTTGTCGTTTAGATTCTAAATCTGAAGTAAAAATGGCAAAATTCGTAACCGACTTGGAATAAAAGAGGACTTTGAGTGCCAACATTATTTTAAAATTCCTAAACCCGTATGAAGTTTTGAAATTTTAAGTTTAAAAACTTTTTTTTACATGGTAATTAAAACGTAAAATTCATTTTTGCACTCATGTGTAAGTTAATTTACACCAATTTTGAATAAATTATTTTTTATGATACATGGCTCAGATAAAGGGCTGCCGTTTACTGCTAAACGTTTACCAACCGTACACAGAAATTCTGTGTGGGAATCCGATACTTATATCAGAAAATTTTCTGAAATTTCTGATCTGATACAGATCAGATACAAATATCAGATCAGATCTGACATGGGGTGGATCAGATTTGGTATCTGTATTGTTCATTCAGATCAGATCAGATATTGAAACACATATCTGGCAGATATTCTGATCTATACTAAACTATTAAATATTCTGTCCAATATTGCCCCCAAGTTAAGTCGGAAACTTGATTTACGTTCTAGATGCAGCTGCTTACTAAAGATCTGCAAAATCGTGCATTTCTGTATCATATTTCTAGTGATAGTCATTTTTTGACAAGCACGGACCATCGAAATCTACTTATCACAACAGTCCGTCCGACAAATTGATTCTCTGCTTCTTTAATAATAAGCTCAGTAAACTAGTGGTCCATTCAAGTCAACAACTGCGACATTGCCAGTAAGGGTTTGTGTTGTACATCAATTTATTTTTCAGCGTCTAAGGCATCTCACAGTTAGACTCAGTAAGAGTACCACTGATCGTATAAAAATAAACTAATTAGGCAGATTGTCTAAGTCGCTGGTGCCGGAATGTCCCACAATTTATTAACTAATTAAAGTTTTATGCAGTGGAGTATTAAGTATTATACATCCCAGCAATATATTTTTCACGTTTCCATTAACAGATCAATTTTTCTTTCCAGCACTGGCAGTTTTAAAACATGCTACTTAATTATTTTGCACAAATGTATAAGTAGACGCTGAAAAATATATTGTTCTTAATTAAATATTAGTTGCTAATCTATTTGCTTTCCAATTAAATCAACACAATGTTTGTTTGGGTATTATGTTTGTTGAAGATACGAAATTCCCACCGGTTTTAGTGCTTCTCGCTTTGCCTCAGTTCTCTTTGTTATGAATATCAGAAATTTTCAGATCTGATACTGATATTTCTGATATTTTCTGATACATCTGATTCGACAAAAAAATCATATCAGATCAGATATCAGAATCAGAAGTTCTAAAGCAATATCAGATCTGAATTGGAAAATGTGTATCAGGTCAGATATTCGACATCCTTACAAAGCATGCAGTATTTTTCCATTTTTATGAGTGCTTTATAAATAGCTTTAACAATTGTGCACTCATATTCATCTTGAAATATGTTTGCACAAAGACACAAAAGTAAATAATGATCATGGGTTTCTACGTTTACTTGTTTACTTTGTTTAACTCAAGAAAACATCCTGCAAGTCTAACGTGTTCTTGTTCAAAGAGATTATGAAAAAAATAAGATTTACCCAAGTCAATCAAACGAGAGGTCTTTTACTTGTTGTCCCATCTCTTATAGTTATTTCACTTAGCACGGTAGTACTGACGTTTGAAATGCATTTTTAGTCTCTCGGCCCATTTCCCCCAGTCCGACTCTCCCTTATTTGCCCATCGCCCAGAACTACTTTCCTTCAAAAACGAAACGACAAAACGTGTATTTTACTGCAGTAGGCTCAGAGGAGAGAAGCAAATACTTTTTGATTTTTTGAAATGTTTTGATGTTTTTTTATTTTTAATTGCTTATTATGCCTTATTTTTAAATTCATACCGCACGTGAAGCTTTAAATTATTATTATTGCGACAAGCAATAATAAAATGTTAATTTGGACGGCGTACGGAAGAACTCTATGAAAAACCATAGCAATGCTTGACGTGAGCCCTAAAACTGGCCCCTCCTAATTTTTTTTTAAAGGTAGGTGTGTCAAAAATGAGTTGGGGGGCAGGTCATATAGCAAAATGGTAGGATGCCAAATTTAGTGGTTTATATGAACTTGGGGAGAAATATTTCCGGGAGATGGGTAACTCAGGAGATAGTTGGTTTTGGGGTGATGGGCCGCGACCCATGTTTAAATACAGAGCAATTTTCAACTAGACTAATATACATGTAATGCATATAGGACGTAAATATCTTCAAAAGAGCAACAATGCCCATGTAAAAATGTGGTGTCATGCATTTTACGTTGCACAACTATAATGGCTTTAGCTTTGTTTATAGGTGTACTAAATGCTAAACACATACAAAATAACGACAGTGTTAATCCACAGGTTTAAGACTTTACAAACATAATCAGTTGGATTTTCTACTCGTGTGGATAAAATATTCTCTTAAAAGTCAAAAATCAAATAAAAGTTCTATAACAAGTATATGCGAGTGATTTTTGTGCTTTAAAGAGTGAAGTGTAGTGTAAAAAATCTAATTTTTAAAAAGAAAATAATGTAAGTTATAAATTTATTTATAACTGAAACACATTTCAAATTATTCTTAATTCTTGAGGTTTAACTTCCCCATTACAAAATTGACACTGAAAATAACCATTTATCTTTCTAGCACAATGTCCAATGATAAAGGAAGCGGGGAAGCCAGCAGGCCCAGATTATTAATGGCTGCTTCCAAGAAGAAGAAACTTCCTGCGATCCCCCGGATCCATAGTGTCGTCCTGCCCGAAACCCCACCCATTCAGGGACCAAAACAGGAGCCAGGTTCAAGGCTTTTAAGTTACCAATCCAAACCCTCTCAACTCAAAAATGGTAATGGTCTCAGGTCTGGTATCAGGGCCCCTGAAGTTGTGTTTGATGTTAGGGATTTAGAAGAGGGATTGGAGAATTGTGAAGGAGCAAATGAAGATGGGTTGGATATGGTGTTGGATGACTGGATTGGATGGTGGGAAATGGTGATGATGGATGGTCAAGAAGGGTGATTATTGGGTTTGTTGAGGTGATTTATGCTGTCAAAATAAACTGTACACTGATATTCTGAAAGTTAGGTTTTCAACAGGTCATGGAAAAAAACTATTTTTATTGTCAGTATGTCATGTCTAAATATAGTTCACACTTATACTGTATTTCATAGAAAAATTATTAAAATTAAATATTTTGTCTAAACTAAATTAATTCGTAATAAATACATAAAAATTACTTTCAATAAATTTTAGCCGTATTTCAATTTAAAGCAATACATAAAAGCATTTTACATTTTAAATACAAATATTTATGCAATCATTTTTATAATCTGAGCTCTAATCTTTTCGGCAAGAGGCTTTTGGATTTGCGATTACAAGTCAATCTTATTCAGATGGACATATCAACCGTGTTTGTAATACCTGGGCAAACACGCTGAGATGATTGGTGATATAGTGATTCGAAGTGTTTGTGGAATGCAATTTCGGGAACAAGATAAGCCGGAAAAACACAAGATAATCCATTAATCAAACGCAAAGCAGCCGCATGCGTGTGATATTTGTGGAATGGCATACTCAACCCATTATGAGTAAATGTGGAAAGAAACGGAAAAAGTATTCATTATCTTACTGGTAACTGGAAGATGTATTCCATTTGTATCAGTTTTGTGTTTACTTTTTTATGATTTTATAACATTACAAGTGTGAGCAACGCAATTGTCACAAACAATCTGGCCTAAATTAGCATTGTTCACATTTGTAAGGCTTCCAGCTCAATGAACATGGTTTAATATCTTTTTAGCTACAAATTGATTGTGAAATTTTGACAGCTATGCTTATTGTTAGATTAAGATTTGGTTTTAATTTTAAGCAGAATTATATGTAAAAACAATTAACCACAAATTCTACAACGACAGGGAGTCTCTTAAGAATGTCCATTACTACCAACTGTCCGCATAAATTGTACTCGAACTGTTTTTCTCTTGTCTGTAAAATTTTGTCCCGCAAAGGACAAATTTTACAAAGATTTTTACGTGCGTACCTAATTAGATGTACATATATTTATGGATTCATTTATAGCTTAAATCGTGACATTTAATTTGTTGCAGCAGCTATCCATATTTAAACAAATATTGCATATTCATAGACCCACTAAAGTATTGAGTGTTTGACAACCTCCACTACATGCAGCAACTCGGCAGTACGCATAACGGTCAATTTTATTTCTTGGGACGTTTTTATCGACGCATACTCATATGTTCGTAAAATCAGATCAAAGGAGGACCTATAAAAGGAATAATCTATTGTCACCTGTTTTCTATATTTATTTAGAAAAATATTTCCGTAAAATATAAAAACCGAAAACGGACCTTTGATTGGATAAAAAAATTGCCAGTAAACTTTTAACACATAATTTTAGATTATGAATTTTTCACATTTTGGTAGGTCGAATTTGCACATACTTCACATTTTCCTACTACACTGGTTCAGTACAATACAATCGACTTAGTTTTGCCAGAAAACGCCATTTGCAGATCACCAAGTGAAAAGTCAATTCTAGGTCATTTTTACTCATAGATTACGATTTTGGAGTCTATTTACTGTAAAACGTATAAATAAAGTTACTAAAAGCATTTAAAAATCTTTTTAAGAGGTACTTACTTAGCCAAATGCGCGATTTAGGCCTTATTTTTGGTAAACATGCGTCACAGCTTAGCAATTTTCAACAAACAGACGCAAATAAATAGCTTTTGAAGTAATAACCAACTAACTAAACCATATATTTGCACTACTGCAACTTGGCTTTATCATAAATAATACATATATATACAAAACTAAATAATCACCTTTTAAATCAGTATATATGTTTTACACCAAATGGAGTGTAGAATTTAAATCTACGTGTAAAAAGAGACGTAGATTCAACTATTCGTTTGGAGATCTGCGAGCGGAATTTTTTGAGTTCCCGTAATAATGCATTGTTATTCCCTTATTAGATGGTTATTATTTGTAGAATTTTATTAGCTGACCTCGAAACAATTGTCGAATTTTTAGTGACGAAATTGTTAAATGTAGTCGAACTTTTTATAGGAGTATTGATTTAGTCAAGATTGTAATTTGAACAAAATAACTTCTAAAAATGTTCGGAAATAGTTTAAATTTATTTAGCAGCTTCCTCGTCATTGGCATAAAACGTAAACTGAAAATTCAAATTTTAAAAGTTCATAACTTCAAAAATAGGGCAAGATTTTTGGTTATTCTTTATTCCGGCATACACCACAAAGTGTTATTCAAATTGTTGCGTAAATAATTTCTAGAAACATGGAATTTTGAGTAATTTGCATTTGAATGTGAAGTATCAGGGATTTCTCTTATTTTCTTAATATTTTATCTCTTATGTGTGTAATTGGATAAATGAGCTCGATGAGACATATGTATGGCAAGAAAATAAGTGAATTGTTATTCAATACGCTATTTTAATACTTGTCTTTCTCACTGGCTTAAGGTGAAGATAATTGGTTCTGGAAAAAACAAGGTATCTCACGCGTAAGGGGAAATTATTTGCAAATCCGAAAAATTTAGAAGCATCTTGTTCAAATTTACAGTGAAGGCCCTATTGAAATACAAGCTGATTAAGAAAAGATGCAAGATTTAGAGGAGCCAGATGCCTTGATGCTCTGGCAAACATTCAAACGAGTCAAGTTTGGATGAGCACGTGGGTTAGGTTCATGTGGGCATGAGGAATAAAGACAATTTGAAGAAGAGCTGTTTTTGTGGATTTTGTGCAAAGGGACTTGATACGATGGAGGAACTCAGGGAACAAATGAAAGTTGATTTACGAGGGGGAAAGGAAGTTCAATTGTAAAATTTATGGATTTGCAAATCTTATTTAGATAGACATAAAAAGCGTTTTCATAAGCCGTTCATGAATGGTGAGGTAAAGGGGACTTTTTGCGTAATCCGCTTATAACAACAAGATAGGGTAGATAAGCAGAAGATAGTTCATGACCCAAACGCAGACCGGCCGTATACGCATGAGTGTAATATTTGTGAAAAGGTTAACTCCACTCTTTATAAGTGAATGAGAAAATTCGAAAACACGAAAATTTGACAAGATTTGCAGAAATTCAGCGCGGAACAAACAGAATGAATAGTTTAGTTTTCTTTTTACGCTAAATATGCTCATTGCTTTTTGTAGTTGGTGAGTTTTTCGGCGAAAAATAAAACTTGTTCATAGTATTATTTTTGTGTTGGCCTTCATTAAAATAAATGGATGGGGAATTTCGAGTAACTGCATTTATTGTGTGTTTATTTATGTGCTTTCGGAAGTATTTCCGTCTGTTTCAAGATTTCTTAAAAATGTCACCGATAAACAGGTTTGCATTTTGTGTATGTTTTTATCTTCTATTTGGATATTGACCTTATCAATGGATGCCTTGATACCTAGCCTGAAGAGTCCTTAGTCAACCTTAACATTTAAAATTAATGAGCAAATATTGCATTTAAAAGGTTTTTCCAAGAACTTTTTTGCACAAAGTTAGCTTTTGGTCGCTGAATTTATGCTCTGGAAATTTTTTCGCTGCTATTCCTTCACAGAAAAGTAAAAATTATTAGTGTTGACCTTTATTCAAATGCATGTGGAGTTAGGAAAATCTGCATTCGTTTTATGTTGTTTTTTGTGTTTAAGAGTTTTGTGCCTTCGAATCTATTCAAGGATGTTATAAGATTTTTCAAAAATATCGCATAATTTGGCGTAAATTTCGTGGATACTTTTTATCTCTCGTGAACATAGAGAATGTGGAGTTATTCAAGAAAATCTAAAACTGTAAAACAAGTAGTCTGTGTATTGTGACTAATCATATTCTGCAGCAATAATTGTCTTATTGAAAACAATTATGTCAATTTCGAATTTGTGTATAGCTTTATTCGATTACCCAGATTTAGTATTTCAAATGCATTTCCAATTTTAAGCACTTTTCTATCAGCATGAGTACAGGTAACATAAATGTTTTAACTACAACATCTGTAATGAAAATTATTCTAGTTGAGCTGTTCAGAAAATAAATATTCTGAACGCGACTTATCCTAAACATAATATATCCTAAAAATACACGAAATAGTCTAAAAATGCAATTGATACGTGCACTAGTAGACTTGCAAAATACCATATTTTGATAAGCTAATATTTTTACAATACTCAAGTTGAATTTAGTAAGATCAGGGCAAGTACAAATATTCATGTGATTCTATTCTTAGTTTAGCTGAATTTAATGGGATTAAAATAAAAATGTTGGAAGTATTTAATTGATAATTATGTTAGGCTAGCATTTATGTTAGCTTGACCATGGCAAGTTTTCAGAAACTCAGTTATTCTGTAAACATTTGGGTTTTGAATATAAATTAGCTATATCGATGAAAAAGTATTTCAAAATGCTACTTGACTTAAGATAATTTCAAACATTGTTGTTAGAATATAAATATAAAAGTTCTTAATTTAGAGTGTTTCTTACGTTTTATTAGACTAGTTTTTTTAAAAAGACATACATTTACATGATTTGCAATTGAAAAAATTTAGTAAGAATACCTTTGATACATGATTACTTATTCTATTAATTATTGTTAGTATTAAGCGTTATTACAATTGAGTATTTTTGGTGGAAATTTATTGGGTTTTTAATAGCACTTTTCACTTTAAAAATTAGAAGGACACCTACAGTTAATTTCCCAAGTTTGCCAATAATTTCCCAGAATTTATATATTCCTCGCATGAAACTGCGCACTCAGGAAGCTTCTTGGCAAAGCCTCTTCCCAGGCTGTAAAAACAAAAAGTTGTGAAATCAGTTACCCAATTCTTTCAGCTAGCTGTAAAAATGCAATGCTAATTTTATTTTACTTTGTTCTATCTGGAATTGGGGCTTCGCATTTAAGGGTACTAATTCCCTTACAATTCGTACACCAATCAATGGAGTTTTGGGTGTCGTGTGGGCAAACTAAGTACACCTAATAATTAAAAGAAATACCCCAAGTGACATTACTTTTGCTGAAATGTTACATGTCATGGTGTTCTTATTCTGCTTCTAAAGTAATATTAATAGCCAAACAGCAAAATAAAAAGGAACTTTAATAAAAATTATGACGCTTTAATTTTTGTTTAATTTCGTTAACTTACGTATGGGCATGTTGAATACTGGGGTCTTCTTCCGGCGCTTCGGGGTTGCTGGGCACGAGCGCTATTTGGAGGATTGGGTGAGGGTGTTTGGCTTGACGTGGGAAGAGGACTTGACGCTGGAATTGGACTTGATGCTTGGGGAGTGCTTGTTGGGATGGAAAGTGCAGGTTGGCTAGATGAACTTACATTCGGTGTTGGGGTTAGTTTTTGCCTTATTGCACCCAGTTCGGCATTTATATGTTCAACCTGCACCTGTAAATCCCCAATACCCGCACCAGTTTCCTTTCGGTAATTTTCCAAAAGGTCAAAAAACAACGCTGAGTTGGCTCCTAAACAAGTTACGGGATTTGCAGGACTAGTGGTTCTTGAGGGTGGGGAGGGCATTGCTTGGACACTCAAAAGCTTTGAGCCAGGCTTCAATCTGGGTCCATGAATAATTGGTGACGTTTTGGGAAGGCTTACTCCATACATGTAGTAATTGGCACATGATTCCTTCTTCTTCATAGCGGCCATTAAAAGCGGACTGTTGCTTTCGGTTTGTTTCGACATTTTACTGAAATTTAATAGGATAATTTTCAAAAAACTATCAAAGTAAAAATGAAATCGATTTGCAAAAATTCCACTACTATGGTTTTTCTGCACTATTTATTCAAAACGACAATAATTTGTATCACTGTAGTTGATTGTATATTTACAAAAATGACAAGAGAAAGGTTTTTCTCAGTTTGTATACTAAAGGTAATAACTACTATTTTTACGAAAACTATATTAGCATGGCGGCTTGGTTTTCTAGTAATGGAAATAACACCAATGGTTTGTAAACACTGCAATTATGCACTCAACTTTTTTTTACAAAACTGACGAGGAAAAGGTTTTTCCCAGTGTGTTGCTAATATGAAAAAAAACAACATGGACTGACCATAAAACTTGCATTTAAACTGTGTTTTTTCACAAAAGTTGCAAAAATATGTTTTCCTCTGAAAACTCAACTGACTAGCTGAAATTGCATTTCTTTTATTGTCCCTGCTGCCCTCAAGCTCATCAAAATAAAATGGAAAATGATTCACAAAAATTGCATTTTAATGTTTTTTCTTCTCTATAAGAGTTCTTGGCAAATTGGCAACGTAATTGTTTTTACGCAGTTTCTCCAATACAACTACTAGCTACTACAAAAGTTTACAAAAGTTGCTTTTGTAGGGTTTTTCTGTACTATTTTCTAAACAACGGTTGTCTGTCCCTCGAGTTGATTATGGTGTTGTACAAAAATGGCAAAGAAAGGGTTTTTCCTGATGTTTCTACTAAAACTATTTGCTTCTACCACGTCTTATTAAAATTGTAATGGTATAGCTTTCTGGCAGTGTAATTCTAAAATACAAATGATTAGACAGCCTTATAATAATGACGCACACATTTTTTAAATTGAAGTTGAGATGAAATGAATCTGGCTTTTGCAGCTCATGACTTTATTTCAACTCTATCTTTGTAGCTAAAGCTTTTGAATTCTGTTCACGCCTATCATCTACCTAAACGATGATGCCAGCTTCGAATGAACTTGGTTCAAATACGCTTATAAGGATGGCAGTGAATAGTTAATTTTTAACATGAAAAATCTTGATCTAACTCGAGGATAAATTTAAAAATTCCAAAACTACGTTTTTCTTCAACACAACGGAAACAGTTTGCACATTTTAGCACCAAAGCGATTTAGATTTTTCCTTCGACACATTTACAAAAGCGTTTAAACTGTACTTAATGAAATAGTTTTTAGTTTTCACGACACGTTTTTACTAATTTTTAAAGTTTAAATTATATTTAAGTCAAAGTTCAACAGCAATATTGGTTTGCTAACTAGCTTTTTTAAATAATAAGCTCAAATTAAATAGACTTACTGGTTCCAAGTAATGCCCATTTGTACAAGAAATATGATCATTGCATGCATGTCCAAAATCCGATTTTTAAAATTTAAGCAAAGAAATCACTGATTTGAAAATCAAGAAAAATTGTCTCTACTCCAGACATACAGTGAAAAATGAAAAGCCTCTCTTTTGCAATTTGTGTAAAAATTAATCCAAGCAAACATAAATTCGAAATGAATACAGAAAATTATTGTGAACGCAATGCTTGTAAGCAAATATTTCTCCTTACAATGTAACTATCACAGGTCGCATTTACTTTGCACTTTAACCCAGCGGTATTTCAAAAGGCATGCATGTAAAGGTAGATAATAATTAGAAAGAATAGCTATTCGAAAATTCACATCAGCAAATAAAAAACCTTACAAGTGTGAGGAATGCCAACAAATTTACTACCTATTTATACTAATGGTCAGAATGAAAGCAAGGTTCTAAACTTAAATTACCCCAAAATCAAAATTCTGAAAGAACTTTCACAAATTGAGCTTAAGAAAAGTCAATACTTTTGGAAAGTTTAACAAAGTGAAGTAAAATAAATAAGTTATAGTAAGAAGCTAAATAAAGAAGAAAGAAGAAAAAATAGTTTTGAAGCTAAATGAAAATTATTTTGAATTACCAGAGTTTTGCAGTTATTTCCTAATAAAGAATTCGTTTTTTTAGAACTCAAAAATTGCACTTGTGTAAACTGTTTCTCCTTTGATTTGATAAACAACAGTGATTTTCGTTTATTATAAATAATTGCAGATATTGAGTTTAGTGACGTTGTAAAATGAAAATGTTGGTATTTCACCGTATACAAATCTCAAATAATAATAAGTCGTGTAAAATGTTTAAACGTGTATTGTTGGTTTATAACAACTGTACATTTTCAAAAGAAGCCAATTCACAGCGACACTATACTTTATTTTACTTGAATGGTAGACATGCATGCGTCTATGCATATCGTCCGTGTCGTACACATGTCTACTACATTCCGTATTCTAAAAATAAATCCAAACAGAAAGTATGTGCATTGAAGTGTTAGGTTTTTACTATATTGAATACATTTGCATTATACGTCATTTCTCCCTTTGAGGAAACATTATTGACTAGCATTTAATATCATTTTTTTGTACGATTGATCTTCCTGATGCCCATGTGCATGCGGGAAAATACCAAAACCAAAAATTTCAACCATAAAATATGAAACATTGAACATGACCTGTGGTTCTTCTCACACTTAATCCTAACATGTTTACTGATATTCGTCTTCATATTTACGGTGAGCTTGTGTACACAGACTGATATCATTGAAAATTGTTGTGATAAGCTAAAATATTTATCATACATAAAGAATGCATTTGTAGAACGAACTACATAAGCCGGATGAATTTATTTTATAACCAGGGTAACCTTAGACGTTGGTTTTTAATGCATGCTTTTGTACAAAATAAACTTTGGAATAAAAAAGCATGAAGATGACTAATTAGCGTACAAGAATTTTCTACCGAATTAATTTATCAGACTTTTAAGATCTATTGATTTTATGCTAAAATTATTACTTTGCGTTCAAACTCTTATCACCAGCAACAAAAAAAGAAGAATAAGAGAACTTTTGGTCTGCGTTCGAGTAACTGGCCACTGTTTTCCGTAACGTGTTAAAATAGTATGCAGTCAATTTTAAATAAGTACTTAATAGTAAGTACAAAGTAAATATAGTAAATAATAGTGTTACAAATAATGTAGCCAAAACAACGCAACGGATGGACTTCAAAGTTAACCTTTTTGGATTCGCACAATGAATTCAGTGGTCCATAGAGATTTTTCCAGTTTTGTTTTTACTAACGTCTAAATTCGTGATCAAAAGCATGGAAAATGTGAGTTCAAATGGGCCGAATAAAAGAAGTATTGAGTTTGGTCTTCGTATTGTGCAGCTAAAAATAGAAATGAAATTCCGGCTTAATGTGTAAAAAGTTCCTAAGGTTCTTATAGTTGCTTTCTGCTAAGTTGGTTTACTAGTATAAGCTAAGTAAACATTCATGTAAACGTGAAAAAACACAAAGATATTTTAAGCAGAAAGGAATTAGGAAACCTTAGAAAATTGTTTACTTGATAGATACATTGCCCGTATCGAGAAAGGGTAGAGATTTAAACTTCTTGGCTAATTTTTGTCCATTTTTTGCGAAGAACTCTAATTTAATAGCCCCAATCACTTAATAAAATCTCAAATTACCGCGCTCAATAATTTCGGTCGAAGAGCTATATTTTAATTTCACCTTTTATTCCATGTTAAATTTCGAAAAAAATTTGGTCGCGTGTTTCTGAATTTGTCGACGAAAATTTAAAAAAATGTTAAAAACTTTTTATCTGAAATTGAAGAGGCGAATTTGGGTCAAAATCTGAGTCTTTTGCTACAAAAATTGGGTGAAGTAAAACTAGAATATTTGAAAAACTTCCTCTACAAATAATTTCTATTAAAAAATTAAATCTTATACATTTGACAAATGTCGGTAAATTTAGATGGATAAACCTAAATAAGTAAATTATTTTATAGCGTTTTATAAACAGCTAGTTTTCTAGTTACATAAGTATTTCATTTCAGAACTGATTTAAAAATCTCAACAAAGATAAAATCTAAAAAATAAATATAGAGAGAATCGTTTCAAATTTGAAGAGCTATAATTCCTTTAAACTTAAGGTTTGAATTTCATTAATCCAAAAGTAAAAATTTCGAAAGTTTGAAAGCATTGGTTTGTGTTCGTTTCAAATTATATTTTGAATTTGGCTGAATTTCGTAAAATACCGTTTGTGATTTTCAATTATTTTTTTTTAAATTTTAAAAAATCTTAGTTATAAATTTGCTAAAAATCGTCGCATAATACATTGATTTGGACTTTCAATTTTTCTAATCTTGTTATTAGTGTTTATGTTAATTCCCGAAATCCAAAGAAAGTCTTTTGAAATTTTTCTGAATTACTTTTTCCGGAAACTATTAGAAACACATTTAAAATTTCGAACGCTCTTATACCTATACCTTTCGAAACCGAAAGTTTTAATATAAACTTGGATACTAAACTGAACTAACCACCGAGATTGAATTGAAACAATAGTTTAAAAAGCTCTTAGGACATACCCTGGCATTCTCAAATCAATATTTAGTTGACTTCTAATAAATGTTAAAAATGAAATCAATAAAATGCTTCAATAATTGTTGAGCACCATTTAATGTGATCTTGAGCAACACACCTTCAAAAATATTCGGGAAAATCGGGAAGTTATTTTGCAGTAGCTGGAAACTTTTTCCTTGAAATTTTGGTCTACTGAACGAATTGGTCTTTAGTTAATTTGAGCTGAGATTAAAAAAATTAGTAAAATTTAGGAAATTACCAGACTTAACATAAAGTAAGGGTTTAAAACATTTCATTAGCTTCACATTTTTAGTTTTGGAGCATGTTTATAAATTGATTTTACAAGATAAATACCACATGAATAATTATCAAGTATACTACAGTATTGCCAAACCGATTCTCAAAGCTAGAAAAACGTAAAGTTTTACAACCTTATTTGTTTAGACCCTACGAACGCTAACACCAATTCATACAAAAATAACGTAAACATGAAATAAAAAACCAAAAACTATTTTGTTCGCAAACGCATTTAATTATTTATAAATTTGCGTTTGTTGGCGCAACGTGGCTAATGGATTAAATGCATTGAAGCATATTTCACACTTTAAAGGTTTTTCACCAGTGACTCTCATATGTCTTGCTATAATATTTCTACGAGGGAATTCTTTTTCATACATATGTCACTTTATCTCTTTGTGTTTGCAATGAACGGACAGTTTTACTATTCCACTGCAAATGGTTATTGTTGCATAGCTCGCATTTGTAAGGTTCTACGTCATTTTGTACGTCTTATGCTGATTTAGGCAAACTTTAGACAAAGATTTATGCATTTATGGGCATGACTTCACGAATAAAAGAGGAAAGCGTGCACACGCACTTGCACATTCTGTTGTTAGGGTCAAGGTAGTCTACAAATAACTAGTTATTGCAGATAGTGTAACAATCTACTATACTAGCCGTTTTGTATACTGGCTAAAATTCTAAAATATAATACTAATATATGAAGTGGAAGTTTACCAAAGTGGCCTTCAGTGTTACGTGTATATTTTTGCTAATGAACTACATTGGGGTAATCAAATAAAATGAGCCGACTTAAAATCTAAATATCCCTACAAGATATGGATAAATTGATTAGTGTTTGATATGCTTAAATTACATTGCATTACATTATTAAACTGTCCACTTTGAATTAATAAAGGTTCGCTTTTTTATTTCCTGATTGTATTGATTGTATTCCTTGAACTGTTACACAAACATTCGCGATCAATAAACTCGACAAGCAGTGTATCTTGTTTTGAGAATCTACATTTTTGAAATACATTGAATATTTTGACCCAAACCCAAATAAAGTTGTTTATTGGCCTAAATTTAAAATAGAAATAAGTTAACTAAAGTGTAATGTTAAAGACTTAACATAGATTTGATAATTAAAAATGCCACGAGTGGAATCTTTAAATTTCTTAAAATTGCTATATAATTGTACTTACTGAGTAAAAGCATTTTAATAAAACGAATTTTAGTTTCTTTATTTTTTAGATACACAAGAAACATACTTAATCATTTTTTTGTACAGAAAATTTACTTTCGATTTGAAATACTAATAAATTCCATTTCAAAGATTTATACTGAATATAATTAGAATTTACAAAATCATTATAAGCAACTATTAATAAAATGGATATGTTGTCTCAGCTAAAAAGCGCAAATGTACAATAAATGCTGTAACATAAACGGGTTTCTTCGAAACGCGATAAAAGCAGCTTAGCATTTATCGCATTTATAGGGCTTTTTTCCTGTGCCATTAAGAGCTTGTGTTAAATTAGCTGTGTAAATTGATTGTCTCTCTGTTTAGCTTCTTGTACTGATTTTTAAAGGTTAAAAATTTCAAAAAGACAAACTCAGCAAACTTTGCATTTGAAAGGAATTTCATTTTTATGAGGTTCGGTGATATAACTGGAAATTTTCATGTGTACGTAATGACAAAATGAATGTTTTAAATAAGTAACAGAAAAACGAATAAATCAAATAAAGCAAATAAATTTATTAGAATTCAATCTCCCACAGCATGAAAACATATAATTAAGTTGTATCGTAAGCTAATGAAAAATTATTGAAAAACATTATCCGTAAAATTAATATCACATACAAATTTAATCGCCACAAAAAAGATAATCTTACATATTAAACCCAGTTTTGCACAGGAATTAGGACTGAAGGTGAACAATTGTTGGGGAGAAATTCTTACATAATCTTGATTTTAATTTAATTAAATTCACCTTACAGGCACAATACAAAAGGATATACAATTTTTATCGAAGCCCAGAAACACACGAACTTTGTTTCATCAAACAAAATTATGTGTGTGAACTACAACTTAGGCACAGTTAAGACAAGGTTAGCTAAATCCACAGGAGTTATCACACTTACTCCATCTGGAACTTCACAATTTTCGTTTGCTAATATAAACTTACAATCGAGTACATCAGTTACGACCACCCCACCACATGCCCTTATAAAACGTTCGAAAACTTCGCGTTCTTTTGAAACAAAGAACTTCATGCCGGTCATTGGTCGCTTGCCTGGCTGAGACATTTGAATTTCAAGCCACCCCAAACTAGCTTGTGCAAGCATACGTTCAATGTCAGATTTGGTATCTACTTCGCTCCAAAGGAATTTCTTCTCAATCTGTTAAAAAACGAAAAACACACAACGAAAAATAAGTTAGTCCTTTATCCATGCATGTTCCCTACAGTTCTATCCTCAAGCCAACCATTTTGTTTGATTGAATATTAGGACAAAAATATTTTTACCGGTAAAAAGTTCCCAGCTGCTGATGACTCATTAAGGTACTCTGGTTTTAGAATGAATTTTCCAGACGCAATACAGCATAAAACTTTTTCGGTTTTAGACAAAACCCCTGTAACCATCGCATGACATTCTGGATCAAAAGGTGCTACTGCTGAAATCAATCCACCAAGCTTAATAACAGCTTCAGTTGCTGTCTTTCTTTGCGTATAATCAAGACTTGAAAGCAAAAAAATGGGAAGGTCTGGAAGCTTGACAAAGAGATCAGTACGCTTTGCTTCTGGAGAATTAGTTGTCACCAATCCATCATCTTTAATTGCACAAAAAAATAAAATCGTTTTTAACTCATTGAAATATATGCTTTCCCAATGAGGTGACCAGCTAAGGCACCAAAAAATTTACTGCCTTTTTACAATGTAAAATACTTGTTCGTTCTACCTAATGTATTCATTTACCCCGATGATGCAAATAAATTTATCTCAATTAGCAGTTAATCGTCAAAAATTAAAATCTACTAGCGCTAGTCATTAAAATAAAATTGACCTAAAGATGAGTTTTCGCGAAGATTCACGATTTTTTTACTCAATCATAAACTCAAACAAAGAAACTAACTTGTATAACTCATGTGACCCAAATTTTGAGATTATTAGCTCGTATACAAAATAAATGGCAATAATTTACATCAGCATTTTATACAAATTGAGAATATTATATTCATCCGCCTGAAAAATCCCTTCCGCTAAACATACGAATTTATTGGTGGTAAATTTTTCAAACGTTTTATTAGGCCGGGCATTTGAATTTTTTTGCTTATGATGTTAATTGCCTTGTGAATACTCGTATTTACCTACATACTTAGTTATCATATAACTTGAAATAACGGTTAGTCTAAAATACCGGAAGACTATGCTCATGAGTTTCGTGGAGCTTATTTAGTAACTGTTTTATGTAATAATTTAAGCAAGTAAATTTCTAACTAATTTACCCGATTCATATCCCAAAAATAAACCAAATTGACTTATTATTGAACCCAAAAGTTTTAAATACAATGCAATATTATTGTAAAACTTATGTACGCATTTTGCAAGACACAAAATATAATACTATACTCTGTAAATTAGTAAAGCTTGTCACCGTAAAGTTTTTATTAATGAAACATATATAGCAAATAACCGGATATTATTTACCTAGTTCAATGTTGTCATCTGACGTCCATTCCTCCAAAGACAAAGAATTCGATTCTTGATGAGGTTCAACTTGGTTGAGTGCACTTTTCGGTTCTTCAAATGAACACATGAGGTAAGTGGCATCTGCTGAGCTGCTTATCTGATCGGGGTCATACATTTCTTCATCCAAACGACTTCGTTGCATAAATGACTCTAGAACCCAGTCTACAACAACTATAGGTACTTTCGATTTTCTTGCCGCCTTCGCCTTAATATTACATGACGTTTTAGAAACAAGATGTGTGGATTTTGAGATCTCCAATTTTTCGGAATCTTTTGTTGCAAAACCTAATTGAAATTTGCCCCCAAGTGCATCCACAACGGTTTGAATGTAGTCTCGTTCCCCATCGGTAAACCCGGTAACTGACAAAACTACTCCAGTGAAAAGTTTTTCCATGTTTCTGAAGGAGCGCAATGGTATATGACTGAATGTTTGGCTGATATCCACGGATTTCTCTGATATACAATCCAACTATTGTTTCGCATCAAAAAGGAACAATAGAAAATGTCAAAATAATCCAAGCTTATTCAACACCTTAAGACTTAAAGTGTGATAATGTGCAAAAACATCTTTACTTTTTGTACGTAGTGAAATTTATTTTATTTGTATAAGCAAGTATTTGGCTTTTTGTACTAATAATAGTTTTCAAATCAAATCGAAGAGTGAATATCAAAAAGTAGTCATCACGTTCAAGATTTTTTTACTATACTGAAATTTGATCCGAAATTTGATAGTATAATTTTTAAAATCTAGTTAAATTTGGCTTTTCAGAGGTAAACTAGAAACAATTTAATTTTTTGGAAATAAAATTCTGACTTGCCAATAATGTTTTTTTTTTGTAATTCCGAAGGTTTTTGAAGTCTTTTCTAATCGTATTTATTAAACTGACATTTGAAATAGTTTAGCGGGACAGATTTTCTGAGATCCCTACATGCATGCGCTTTCAGTCCATAAGCCACTGATTTTGCGTTTTAACTGCAACACTGCTTTATTTGTATGCATTCACACCATGCAAAATGTCAAGACTACTTGTAAAAAAATAAAAAATTCTAGAATATATTTGATGACGTCTCAAAGTTAATTAAATCAAATAAGAAACTGAGTTGCAAAACCGGCACTTGCATTGTTTCTCTGTGCAATTTATTCAAAACAACAATGTTTTTCCATCAATGTACTTCGTTACACGTTTTCTCGCAATAATGGCAATAAAATGGTTTTTCTTAGTTTGTCCACTACAACTAATTACTACTACTACTTTTTATAAAAATTGCATTAAAATATGTTTCCTACAGTATAACTCGAAAACAAATGATTTCTCAGTATTTTAATGGTGCGCTCGACTTTTTTTTTACAAAACTGGCTACGAAAAGGTTTTTCCCAGTTTGCCACTAAAATGAATAAAGCATGACGTATTGACCAGACAGCTTGCATTTGTACGGCGTTTCTGTGTCTCGTTTTCACAAAAACTGCAAAAATGTGTTTTCTTCTTAAAATGCTACTCAATAGCTGAAGTTAATAGCTTCGTTGGAAAAACGTTTCTTGTGCGAATGCCTTCATAATAAGTTTGCATGTCAATTCGCTAACGTGTGCATTATATGAGATAACTCATACATTGGCTAAAATCTTATCCCTATTGTGTCACATCAAGGCTGCAGCGGAACTATGCCATTAGCGAGCTCGTGATCACGTAGGTCAGATTCGCACGAAATGCGGACGAAGTATTATAGCATGACAGCAACTAAATTATGGACTGTTGGCATAGAAACCATTTAAAACAAGACTAACAAAATAATCTGAAACTTATCAAAATGTGCAAACGGTTGGTCGGTGTCTTAAGATGGTATGAATTGTGTGCTAATATATTTTGCAAAGGATAAATCATCACTGATTTTCAAGCATTTGAGACTTACCAGCCAATACTTCGTAACAAACTTTTTCCCGCTATCATGTTTAATTTTTTTGCAAATTGGTTCCAGAATAGTTATATCTGCATGATCTTCTGTGACAGTACCTCCATTAGCCACTACTTCCTGTTCAACATCCTTTCTGTTTTCTTCATTGAGCAACTTAACTTCAAAAGTGATCCCCAAAAAAAGTCCAGATTTACTATTGGTGCTGCTGCTTGGAACTTTTGAAATATCACTGATTCCAGCAGAATCAAGAGTATATTCTGAATCTGTTGCTGAAACGAGCGCCCTGTATGAAGCAAGTTCAGAGTTTTCGGCTAAAACTCTCTCTGTCACAGCACTAAATCCTGTATTTGATTTTAAAAAATGAACAAAGTTTAAAATTCTACATGATCCGTGATAATACAAAGCTGCCTAAAATTGCATAAAAATTAAATCATTGAATTTACTCACCACTTGTAGCCATGTTAGAGTTACTAGGAGACGATGGTGGTACATGCCAGGTAGCATCACTGGAAGGAAGAGGGGGAGGATAAAAATCCGCTGGGGGTAAAAGAAATCCAGTTTCGATGGATTCGCGGATCCAATGCTGAGTAGTACAAATGGCATGGAAATCCTCTGCAGCCTTAAACTTTTGGCCCCCTGCATTATCCACGACTAACAGATCGATTTTGCCCCTTATGAATGTCTCGTTCAATATCCCACCTGTGAAACGAAACAGTAAATTAGCGACGGAAATTTTATATACTGGGCAACAAAATCTGAGAAACTGGGCATGGCAATGGTTCGAAAACTATTTAAAATTTATTTCGTTCATGTAATGAAAGAACAAAAGTTTGACTCGGACTTCCACAAAAACTCTCTTACTAATAGTAATTTCTTTTACATAAGATCTCGTAATATTGACAAATTTTGAAATTTTGTTGGACGACTATAAACACAACTGCTCAAAGTTTAAAATTTAAGAAAACAAATTCAAGCATTTAATTTAAGATTTTAACGTTTAAAATTGGTTTTCCGGTTTATAAGGTTTTTTTCAATTTTAATATTCCAATATTCTAATCCCTCAAATAATACAATTAAAATTTTTATCTAAATTGGGCATGGAAATGAATACTTTAAGCTGTTAAAGAATTAGTGGGCGAAAATGTAAAAAGACACACATAATTTTTCTAAAAACTGACTAAATCTAAAGCCATATTTATAGCATCATGGCAAAATTAGTTACCTACCAAGTATTCTAATAGGGCGTTTTAAGTCTTGGATATCCTGCTGCGGCAACTCCGAGATATAAATTTGGATGTTATAAAACATGGGACAATCAAAGCTACTGTAACGGCCATCGGACGGAGGGACATAGTTCGATTGGTTATCAACCCACAACTGAGGAATCCATTCTAAAGTCTTCACAGGAATCCGATTGTCTCTGGCCGTCATACAGAGGGTGGAGAGGGCAGTCCCAGTAATGACGTAATTTACAAACTTGGTAAGGTCGATTGAAATCTCTCCATTCATCATCCGTATTAATTTCTCCAACACCACCTTAGAAATAACATGTTTGGGACTGATATTAGTACTGCTACAGTGTTTTACCTTACATCATTTTTTATATTTGCTGACACTTTTCTTAGATTTGAAATTTTCAACCAATTTAATAAAAACTATGCAAATTTTACTTTAAACACCGACCCTAACAATAAAAAAAGAAGCTAATGGAACATATGTTCATTACTTAGAAATATCTAAAATTTTGAATATAAATGGATGTAAATTGATGAAAGTGCGTAATGTTTATCAAAGGTTTCCATTGAAATTGCTCGCACTATTCTAAAAACCTTATCAAAGTAAATAAAAAACTGATTTGCAAAAATTACACTTGTATAGTTTCTTTGTAGTATATTTATTTTAGTGTTTCCTGCGGTATAACCCTAAAACAAATGATTTTTTAGCATTTAATTGTGCCCTTGACGTTTTCACAAAAATGGCAACAAAAATGTTTCTCTGAGTAAGCCACTAATATGAAATCATATGATTAAGTTACCAAACAATTTGCGTTTAAATGGCGTTTCTCTGTTTTGTTTTCACGAAAGTTGCAAAATTATGTTTTCTTCTTAAAATGCAACTTAATAGCTGAAATTTATAAGAACATTGGGTAAAAGTTTCATTTGCGAATGTGCTCATAATAAGTTAGCAGGCTAATTTGCTAATGTACTTATAATATGAGATAACTCATACAGTGGCTACAATCTTAGCCCTACTATTTTACATCTAAGCCATAAGTAAGTTAGAGAACATGTAGATCAGATTCGCACAAGATGCTGCTGAAGTATTACAGCATGATAGCAACTAAATTATGGACAGTTGGCACAAAATTATTCTCGACCAATGAGGACAACCAAAATCAATTCAACAATACTATAATTACGAGCATTATAAAAAGTCAACTCGAAAATTCAATTTTAAGCTGTAAACGCAAAAACAACAAATAAAAAAATAAACGTGTGACTTTGTTAGAAATAGTTTTTCTTGTAATCGTAGGTGATTTTCAAACGATTTTAAATAACAATCTGCTTAACTCACACTCTTAAAATGCAAACTTTGTACATAGATGCCCAATGGCAAATATCAAGACTACACTAAAGCAACATTTGTGTATTTAATATTCTTGCCAAACCTCAAGAAGTTGATCGAAATAAAGTGGAAATCAATTTGCAAAAATCGCACTTGAAATTTTTTTCCACACTAATTTTTGCACGATAAAAACTCGGTTTGCGACCAAAGTGGTCAGGTGCATGTGTTCTTTACAAAAATTGTAATTGTACGGTTTTTATCCAGTTTTTCCATTCAAACTATGTACTACTTCTTAATTTTACAAAAAATGCACTTGCATGCTTTTTCTGTTTTACATCTCTAAAAGGTCTATGGTTTGCTAAAATTGCAATTGTGCACTAATTTTACAACAGTTGCAACGAAAAGGTTTTTCCTCAGTTTACCACTTATGTAAAGAAAACATGATAAATTGACCAGCTTACTTTAATTTCAAGCTTATTTTTAAACTTCTATTACAATTTGGTCAAAACCCAACCCATCAGCCGTAAAAAGATCAAAATAATACTGACCTTATTATGGTCCTCCTTTACATCAGTTATGCACACAGTAATTCCCTCCAAAGCAAGATTGTGGACTGGACTGCCTCTGTGCTCAATGGTCTTGACTCGCGGAAGTTCATTAAATGTTGCTTGCAACACCATTGGCCCAAAAATTCTAAAACCAACAAAAAATAAGAAAAAAATTATTCACAATTTCCTTAACATTTGCGGTCTTTATTTAGTTTTAGTTGTTTAAGCTGTAAACTTACTCGACTTTGGGATCACCAGACTTAAACGTGGACAACTTTTCAACACAATACCGAAATCCGGGACCGCCAAAAGGATCAAACACAAATATATTCAAGTTGGAATATAATTGCTGATCTTTGCACTGGTCATCTTCGATCCACTTGACATTGAGTGCGTGAGCTTTAGAAGCCTGTAAAACAGAAAGAAAATTTTTTCAAATTAAAATTTTATCTCACAAAGTCTATTCATTTTTTTTTCAAAATAAACTATTTGAATTACCTCATAAACCTCTCCAATTTTCGAATGCAAACAATTCTCCATGCTTTGACCAGGTGGTATTACAAAAAAGATGAACTTCGTAGTATCTTTGGCCTTGCGAAACTTGGAAAAACGAGTAAGCATCCTTGGAAAAGCTGGTGTTTTGTCCATTTCGAATTGTTGTGCCAACTCAACTCTCACAAAAGCTTTTAAATTATCAAATAAAATTGCTGCAATATTACTATCTCAACTAAAATATTTATTTTCAAGAAATTCAGATTAAATTAAACTATTGCAAAATATGTACGAAAATATTGGATATAAAAATACAAGATCACATGAGCTATTCTGAATGACGAATGAAACAACTATGGAAAATTCTAAATGAGTTTATATACGGTTTGTGGGTAAAACTTTATGTGCACTTGTTTCATCACTAGCCTTTTTTCATTAATACTTTCCATGCTGCATGCATAGCCAGTCATGCATTTTAACAGTAAAAAAATATGGTGTGCTAAAGCAATACCTAAAAAAAGTCTCATCTAACAGAAGCACTAGATTTATTCATCATGGCAAGCTAATTTACTTCTTTGAGTTTTAGGTACTTGCAATGTGTACCTTTATTACGTAGACTTTAACAAAAGAGAAGGATAAGCCCCGTATACCTACATACATTAACTCAACATGTTATCCTTAAATGCATACCAGTGAAATAAAATGTATTCAATTTTCGTTAAAGCTTGTGTACTCAAATTAAGAAATTATTGTTGAGTCACGCGTGTGCATGCTAATCAAAAAGATGCTTAATCTAATTCGAATGTATGTGGTTTTGATTGTATGGAAAACATCGACCAGTAGCAAAGCCCGATCACCAGAGAAAAAGTAAAGTGTTAAAGAGCGATCAACAAAAAAAGGGACGCCTTTAGAGTGCTATTTATGTGAATATATCATTTTTACGAGAATTCGTACCGTTGCGGGTTTTGTGGCACTTTGCTTTTAACAGAGAAACACTACATTCAAAAAATAAATTTAAATCAATCTATTTATCAGAATACCTGTCACGAAGTTTTTAAACAATTTGAAGCCAAAAACATGTTTAACCACGCTCACGAAAATTAATAGCAATAAAAACCCTACAGGTGTGAGCAATGCGGCAATCTGTGAAAAATCATTGAACGACTGCAGTTTTCGTGTAATAAGCTTGAACGGGGGAACAAGGCTAGGCTTATGCAAAGTTCGTCTTGTGAAAACCTTTTCAATGTGACAAATGCTCGTTGATTATACAAAATTATATTTGATTGAAGACTCTGTAGGGAAATGATCTGGGCATATATTTTGATCGGCTAGACTATTTTCTTAATTTACGATAAGCCAATTGTTATTAATTGCTAAAAATTTCAAAATTGCAGTTAGTAAATTTGGAAATGGAATTCGGCCATTACTACTAACAAAATAGTAAAATAGGGTTTAAAATAAAAATGACATGGAAAAATTTGTGTATATGAGTGGGTTTGGAAAAAGTTTTCGCTGTAAGCAAACTTACTCCATTCGTTGGATTGTTATAATAAGAATTTGACTGCAGTTATAATTGGCCTGATCACCACAAATACTTTTCAAATAATTAAAGTAAAAATGATGGGTTAGGGTAAGGATTGAAAATGCAACTATTTAAGTTCATTGTCATTTGACTATATTATACGCCTATCTAGCTATCTAAATAATCAAAGCATCAAATAATAAAAATACCCTTGGCTTTGCTCTAATTCTCACTCAATATCAAATCAAAGCCATGTCTTTAAATAATTTGATGAATTTGTAATATTTCAGTGTTGTTGAACTTTAAGCCAAGTGGAAAAGAGCAGATTACGAGCAAAATTAATTCCTTTTGTTGGATTCGGGCACCGAAAGGATGCTTGTTTGAGAAACAAGAGACATAAACTTTCATGTGCTTTAATTGATAACTTTAATCATTTTAGGTAGTTAAGATACCTTGAAGTCCTTGTAAATCCAATTAAAAACACACAAAAAGAAATTTCTAAAGTATTAAAAATGCTTTAGTCCAACAAGTAGCAAATTAACGATAACAAATCTTCCCATGATTATTTTAAGCAAGCTTATATGTCTGTCCAAATGTTGTTCCGTATGTTTTTTTATTACATTGCATGAAAATAATTTGAGTTAAGTACATGAATTGCTAGAATATGAGTAATTGCTAAGCATTAACAAGATGTCATTTTACAAGCTTGAGTTACAAAATATATTTATATCTTATTCATATGCGTAGAAGCAATACTAATCCCATTCAGAGGTTTCTAAGTGACGCCTAATTCCTTATTACTTGCGACTTTCGCAAGTATTCATTTTGTTCCGTCCGTCTGTCCGTCTGTCCGTCTGTCCGTACGCACGAT
>JAQIWN010000450.1:0-33521 GCA_034699025.1 Entomobrya cf. arborea Gr-Col-00668 | reverse complement strand
AAGGTCCTCAACACCGGCGTTATCCAACAGACTGTTCCTTCCTAGAAATCACACATAAAACAAAACAATTAACTAATAATTAAAAATTAATTAAATTAAAAAAAAATTATTTTTAATCCGAAAATAACCGATTAAACACATTTCAACACCAAGATCAATTCATCACAAAAAAAATGTGCTTTGAAAACTAACTGATAAATCTTCTTAATTTGCCCACTATTTCAATAAATAAAATCAGTTTAACCCAGTCAACCACTGTTAAGAACTACTTAAACTATCAATTTTTAATTAATTACAACCCACCTTTTAATTGTTAATCTGAATTATTTATCTTTTTCAACTCTACCATATGATATTTTTTACGGATGTAAAGCACCAATGACAAAAACAAAATACAATACACTCATCTCATTTCATCATGTGCATAAGCCATACGTACATTTAGCACGCACGTTTACTTCACATTGACAAGTATGCCTTACTTTTTCGACTTGCCAGCTTGCGAGATTACTTGTTTGTGTGTGAGTGAGAAAGTTAAAATACGAGCTTGGTACATATTGACGTCTTGTGAAAAATGTGTATGAAAAAGTGCATGCATAGCCATATAACATAGCGATCCGTCCCTATTCGTACTCTGCGCTCTGCTCGCATCGCAGTCGCAATGCTATGTCGATGTTGAATGTTTTCAGCACAAAAACTGCTGCTGCTCGTGTGTTCGTTTAGTCTCAATATTTTTTGTTGCTCAAATTGCAATAAGGAAGACAAAAGAGAGTTGCAGTAATTCATTTTACTTTTACATCGCGCTGGCTGATCTGATCTCTGTTTGAGGTGATGTATGTAAAAAGTTTAGAAGAGTTAATTTCGCTAGTCTTTTTTTACTAATTGCTAGTCACTGGTGAGTGGTCAGTGGTGGTGGGGACTGACAAGGTGACTGGATTGGATTGGTGGTTTGGTCGGTGAGCAGTGATTCAACCAGATTCAGCCAGCGTTTTCGTTGGGATAGTTTGCAGGCCGTAAGTGAACTAACTTTACGTAATAGTTTATCGTACGTGCGGTTTTAGTTCAGTTAATTTCATAATTAAATTTGGGAAATAGGGATGGAAGTATAATTGGGTGATGTAGTGGAAATTTTGGAAATCTTTTTAGAGTTTTAGAACTTTTAAAATGAGTATAGTCAAGCTGAATGGTGGATCATGTTGAAAAATCGTGCATTTGAACTGTAGTTTGTAGTTTTCCATAATTTCCATGTTCAGTTTTTGAAAGATAAGAAACGAAGCATTTTTATGTAAATTATAAAAACTATGCGAGAATGAGGGCGGATAGTCTAATTCGTGACTAATATAAAGTGGACGTCTGTCTGCATTGAATGATAATGGGAAGGAGGCTTGTTTGCATATTTGCCACCGAAATAACTCTAGTGAAATGGAAACGTTGTGTAGTTTCCTTCTAAACTGCGACTGCGGCCACTTCATAGTTTCAATCAAGCGTTGTTTGGTACTCTCCTATGATTTGGGATGCCTTTTCAGGATGAATGCATGATTACGAAATATTACGGTTGAGTTAGATTAAGTGGGTGAGGTACGAAGTTGTTAGTTGGATAGATGATAGATGGAATAGAGTCTTTCATTTTTATGTGTGCAACTTTTGATTCAATTTTTTTAGTTTGAAAAGCGATAGAATTTAACATTGAACCTGATGACGAATGTAGTTAAATTCACTCCATTCACTCATATTGTCATCTTATAAGTCTAATTGACAACGTGTGTATCAAGCTAACTGAAGTACTTTCATTAATTGTGGTTTTTCATTATTCTTCTACAGGCCGATATTTTACTGTTGGAAGGATGATCTGAAATCAGTGACGGGACTATTATCGGACAATCGAATTGGAATACAAAAGATAATGTCGTCAGTTAACGGAGGAGGAGAAGGATCGGTAAGGGATTTCTTTTCATTCCCAAACAAGACATTACCTGCAGTTGTGGCGCCTGTGGGGGCTTCAGGAAAGGAGAATGACTGGGATGACAAACCAAAAGTAGAGAAACCTACTAGGAATGGAGGTTTGGATTATATCAACAAGTATGTGGAGGAGGAAAGAGTGAAAATCAATCAGGTAGGACGATGACGTGATTGGGTTAAATATAGAATGGCATGCCAAGTTGAAGTAGATGAATTAACTTCTTTATTTTCTTGTGGTTCTATTTGAAGATTAAATTCTCGGGTGCCAAACCATCTAATATGGGAGGCTGTAGAGAAGGTGGACGTGGAAGGAGAGGTGGTGGTGGAGGTGGCTTTATACCGAACGAAAGACGAGGAAGGGGAGATTTCGCACGAAGATCTCGGGACACAGCGAACTCAGTTTATGGTGCAGTTCCTGATAATCAAGGTATGGATAATGACTGTGAAGATGTCTACGCAAAGTACAACTTCAGTCAACGAGTTTGTGACACCAGCGAACTTGTCATCAACCGTGTTCGAGAGAAGATTTTGACGCAGCTAACAAGTCATCAAATCATGACCATTGAAGGGTTTACTGGCTGTGGTAAAACAACACAAGTCCCTCAATTCATATTGGACGAAGCTGTTAGGAACCAAAGCGGATGTCGTATAGCTGTCACACAACCTCGTCGTATTGCAGCCATCTCAGTTGCCAATCGTGTTGCAAGTGAGAGGAATTGGAGAATCGGTGGTATCATTGGCTATCAGGTTGGAATGGATAAACGCGTGTCTGAGGATACCCGTTTAACTTACATGACCACCGGGGTACTGCTCCAGCTTTTAATAAGCAGGAAGTCACTAGAAGAATGGACTCACATCATTATCGATGAAGTCCATGAAAGAGATTTGGAGACAGATCTGCTCCTGCTGGTCTTAAAAAAGATAATGGTGGATTCTGCTAACACTAAGACGAAGATCATTCTCATGTCAGCAACGCTGAACCCCGAGAAGTTCATGGCATACTTTCCTTTATGGACTACGGATCATCTTAGTGGAGATTGCGTTAACATAAAAGTGGATTTGCCCAATCAGTTTCCTGTTGAAGAATTTTATGTTGAAGATGCAGCTAATATTGCGGTAATTATCAATTTTTAAGCTAACTTTTGAGTTTCTCGAAGTTAAAAATGAAAATTAACATTTGGATTTATTGAATTTATAGGGATTTGAAAATTTTACCATGGATGGTTTTGACGAACCGAAAGCTTATCAGGAATGCTTCGAAATTGCTACGAAGGTGCTAGAAGGTTTGGACGTCAGTGAAGCGATGGCTGCCAAACGACAGAAATTACCACCACCTGAGCGAGCTGGAGCTGTATTGGTGTTTCTCCCTGGCTTATTAGAGATAGAAACATTTTACAAGATCCTGAGCGAAGTTAATGTAACCAGATCAAAGTAAGTATTGTAGTACTCATAATCATACAATTTTCCCGTTAAAACAGTAATTAGTACAGTTATGTCAAAATTGCCAACAAAAACTTGATCAATACAGGGACACTGATACTGCAAACAAGAAATGGAACATACTACCTCTGCACTCATCGATTACGAATGAAGAGCAGCAGCGTGTCTTCATCCCCGCTAAAAGTGGCAACCGTAAAATTATCCTGGCCACAAACATTGCGGAGAGTTCCATTACCGTTCCAGATATCAAATACGGTGAGAGAATTTTGTTTATTGAATAAAGTTTGCAATAGTTCTGTTATGTGAGAATAGCTGTAATGTATGCATGTGTTATTTTGCAGTTATCGATTTCTGCCTTACCAAGAATCTCAGTTGTGATACAGCAACAAATTACACATGTCTCCGCCTGGAATGGGCTTCAAAGAACCAATGCATTCAGCGTCGCGGTAGATGTGGTCGTGTGTCAGCAGGAATTTGTTATCGGATGGTTACTAAAAAGTTTTATGTAAGTTTGTTTTTGAACAAAATGAGTTTGTTAGAATGTACAAATCGTTGAAGATCTATGTGAATATGACTGCAATTCATTTTTACAATTTTTGTAGGAAATGCTGGAGCAGGAAGCCAGCCCTGAGATGCTTAGGTCCAGCTTGGAGTCTGTAGTACTTCAAGTGAAACTTCTGGCCATGGGCTCTCCCCAATCTGTCTTGGCTTTAGCAGTTGATCCTCCAGACGCGTCTAATATACAACGAGCGGTTTGTAACTTGAAAGAGATTGGTGCGTTAACTATTCAGGTGGGAAATAGATATGACGCGTTCGACGGAAATTTGACATTTGTGGGACGTGTCTTGTCAAGATTGCCTATCGACATCAGACTTGGTCGACTGATTTTGTTGGGTCACGTGTTCGACTGTTTGGAGGAGGCTGTAGTCATTGGTAAGCTTTTTAGTTGTGCCTTGAATTCCTAATGATAAAAATTCATTCATTAAATTCATTAATTTAATTTCTTCTTAATTTTGATTTTTTGTTTTGTATGTAGCCGCTGGTTTGAGTGTCAAGTCCCCTTTCGCTTACCCCTACACCAAGAGGCTTGAAGCTTACCTTTCAAAACTATCGTGGTCTGCCAGGAGTTTCTCTGATTGTATTGCATTGCTGAAACTCTACATGGCGAGTTAAATAAATTATTGCATTGCTATTGTCTAAATAGTATTTACTTGTGCTCAAATTGAGTCGTAATTGTTTTCTCTAAATCACTACAGACTTGGTTTCGAAGACATCAGCGCCGTGACTTTCAGGCATTTCCGGATGAAAGAACATGGTCAAAGTCATATTTCGCTCAGATTACGTCATTGAGGGAAATGAAGGTGTTGGTTGATGAATTGTACAAGCGGTTGCGTCTCTGTGGAATTGAACCGAGTCCCACATCCCGGAGCTACGATGATCAACTTATTCTTTTGAAGGTGTGAATTAAAACAATAACTGCAAATGTAAAATAAGTAATAAACTTGTGGGCAACCTGATTCTGATTGATGAGCAACCCTTTCTTTCTATTTGTTTCTTTAGGTCGTGATTGCGGGAGCATTTTACCCCAACTATTTCACCAGAGCCCGACCCAATCCAAAGGATTATCAGAAAGAAATATCGAGAGATGTCGCCGGAAAGAATCCATTCGCTTCAGTAGTGTTCCAGGGCTTTCCCATGGAACAACCTGGTGAATTGTAAGTTTCTGTGCAAACTATTTTATTTTTTTCATTTATTGTTCATTTGGTATTCATTTTGTTAAATATAATGTGGATTGTTGTACCAGGTACAAAAAGATAATTGCCAAGTTTGTACGGTATCAAAACTGTATTCCACACTTGGAGTTTCATGGTTCAAGAGTGGTGGTGACATTTGAGTCCCGTGGAACCTATATTGGACCAATAGATTGTGCGGTCTATCGTGCCATTAAACTTCGTCAGCTTCGTCAAGTTTTAACGTTCTTCACGCCTAGGTGAGTTGAGATATCTATTTTTGTGTCTAGTTTTCGCTTTATGATAGTTAAATAATCTATTTTTGGTAATTTACCGCACATTTCTTTAAACATTTCAGTCGAGATGTAGCTTACAAATTAGTGAACGAAAGGAAAATGCTGACAGACGTTGGTGGTGCACTGCCGAGTCCTAAACCCACGCCAATGCCTGGATTACGCACATCAGTCATTCAAGTTGTTGTCACCCAAGTAAGAAAAATACTATTGCATTTAACTCTGTGAAGTTTCAGTGATATTGTAATTAAAATGTTTCTGCATTTTATTATTTGCAGAATGATTCCCCCAGTGACTTCTACGTCGTGCTGAAAAGCGATGAGAAGCTAGCCCACCAGATTTCGCAGAAGTTAAGTACCGCATCTCGTAGTTTGACTTGCATCCGACGAGATCAAGGACAGTTAGGACAACTCTGTGTAATTAATTGGCGGGGAAAGTTTTATAGGGGACGAATTGACGACGAAGGAAATAATAATGACAGCTTGATGATTTACCTGATTGACCGCGGATTAAGTCTGTGGTTTACACGAAACAACGTTTATTCCATCAGTAAGGAGGTTTTGGAGCAAGGAGTACATATGACACCTGCTTTGGTAAATGAAAATGATCTTTTGCAATTTTAAAAACATTTTGGAAACAATGTAGAATTATTGTATTCTTATTTTGGTCTCTTCTCATTCTTTTGTATAGGCAATGCGTTGTCGATTGCATGGAATACGGCCATCCAAAAGCTTAGATTGTGTATGGAATCACGAAGCCTTGTGTACTTTCCAGAGCTACTGCGTTAAAAATGAGAGTCAGGTGTCGCTGCACGTAAGAATCGAATCCTAACACGTTACACTTTCGTAATAGTTTTATATTTACTAAAGTTAACTAAGAGTGGATTTTCATTTTAGATCTATGGAATATCTGACTGTATCATATCTGGGGAACTGAAAAACGCACCGGATGCACCAAGCATTAATGAGATATTGCGCGAGCGGAAGTATGCCGAGGAATGCAAGGATCCTCAACCCGTTTGTGTAAGTAGATCCGCTTTCTTAACAGGTAGAGTTAGTAATTTTTGGGTAATTTTTTTGTCTGACTTGGCTGTGGTGTTTTTTTTTTGTTTTTTTGTTTTTAGGAGAATCATTTTATACGACGAAGAGTTCAACACGCTCTTAGAGATGACACATTGTCCAACTATCGAGCCCTTGAAGAACTTCAAAATACTTACCCAGAGCCGGAAAGGTTATTAGATCTCCCACGGATGTCACCGGAAAGTGAGCAGCAAGCATCATTAAGGGGACCTCACAGTCCACTTGAAATGACTTTCACTTCTCTCTGTGGCTCGGCACATTTAAAGCAAGTAGTAACTGATGGAACCAGTATCAACTCGGTTGCTCTGGACCAAGATCCCACCTCTCCTACCGCACGACTTATGGTTGCTGCCAACGTGGCTATCGCTCAACGATCGGGAAATATTTTAGCTCGGTAGTTAATAAGTAGTTTAATAAGTTATAATAGTACATTATTCTGAAACCGACAGAAAGTTTATTTACGTGCCATTTTTCATATGTATTTCTAGTGAAACCACAATCATGCCACCTATTCCAGGACTGACAGGGTTACTTGCGATGTTATTTTGCCCAAAGGTTGAGTTTCGCGTGAATGACAACTGTACTGCATACGCAGGATGTCTGACTGGATTGGGAGTTAATCCCACAACTGGAGAAAGCGCATATCCAGATCATGATATGGAGATTGTTTTTGACACTGTCATTGATATTGATGATATTGAACTGGTACATAACATTATTTATCTTTAATTAAAGGTGTGGTAATTATTTTTAATATTTAGCTAGAAATGAAATTGAATTTATTGTATTTTTTTAGGTAAATTCAATCCGCTCCTCGATGAATGCAGTTTTATCTGAAAGGGCTTCAAGCCAGGAAATTTCTAGTCTTCGTGATCGTATGAGATTGGAAGCATTAAGGTTGTTGGAACGTGAACGTGAAAGTATGGAGGAAATATGGCCTGACCAGACTCACCAGTGGAACATGATTGATGAGGAACGCGTCATCCAAGTGAGTACGGCAAGAGATGCTGGAGCTGTGTTCCCGTTACACCCCCACATCAATCTGAACGAAAAAGTGGAAGGGGAAGAAGAGGAGCCTTTTAATCGAAACATGTATACCCATGTTTTCGGATGAAAACGCATCAAAATAAGCTGTGTGTGTAGTTAACCGAAATGGTGCTACCGTGAATTAATTAACTGGTGCTTTTTCTAAGCAAATTGACTGATGAAACAATTATTTTGTTGTTTTTACTTTACTGTGTTCTCATGTGTTACTTGATTTTGTAACACAAATTTGTTGTAACTTTCAAGAAAGATTCATTAATTCATTTACTAAAATAATACTATATCTGTGTTAAATATTCGTAGTCATTAAGTAGATTGTCATACAATATGTTGGTAGAGAAAAAAATGGAGGTGGAGAGATAAATGATAAAGTGTGATGTCTTTTGGAGTAGTCATTTACAATCTATTAATTCCTTGTTTAATTTGTGTTAGCAAATCAGATGAAAAATTCCAGTTGTTTATATATAAAGAAAAGATTTTTTTATATTGTTGTCTAACTATGAACCGTAAAAACTAATAATTAAAAGTTTAAAATCCACTATTAATCCATGTGCGTTGTTTTTCAATAGAAGTAGAACTAGAACCATCAAAATTCATCTCTCGCATTGCATTTTTAGATCATTTACAGTTCATGGGGATGACGATGCGATGGATGACTTTAACTTTAATTGCTCACAAGATTTGGTTGCATGTACGTATTACGTAACTTTGTTTGTGGAAAGTGAAGGTGTAAGGTAGGCAGGGGAGAGATGAGGAGGGATCGGGATGGGAGATGGGAGGAGACAAAGAGATCAAGTCAAACGTAGGATGTACGACGAGATCGCGATCGTAGCGTGAGCGTCGTCACCGTCCACCGTCTGCTTGCTTGCAGCTTCAAGTCGAGTTCGAGTAACAAAGCTCTGCAAACAGTGCGAATTGTGAACGCAATGAACTGACTCGAGCAAGCAGCAGCAGCAAAGCGAAAAAAAGGAGCCAGATGTGGTAGTACGTATTGAGAGACAGGTAAAGGCAGGCATGCATAGAAAGGAAGCTAGCTAAAAGCAGATGACTTTAAGTTGTTCTTTTGTACAAGTCGAAGCGAAGCAGCTTTGAGACTGTTACACAAGGACAAGTTTGAAGTGAAGCACGTTGTTTTGGTACATCAGCGTAATTTTAGAGGTTTTAAATGTAATCTGAAGAAAGAGTGTTAGTTAACTGTGGTAAGGTAAATATAACTTTTGATGAGGGGAATTCGCTGTTTGGATTTGTGAATAAGTTGGAGAAAAGTAGTGAAGCGCCGGGGGAAATTGTTTCGTCGTTTAGAATTTAGACAAAGAATAACAGACAGTTAAGTGGTTTTGTTGTTAAAAATATTGAAAGAAAGTGATTTTAGAGACAATTAAGTGACGATTGACAAGGTAAGGTGTATTATGTGATCATGGTCATAATTGTAATTAGCATATGTTTGGCTGTGATGTGATAAATTTTGAATAAACTATAATGTGGATTTGTGCTTTGGATATTTTTATTTCAGTAGTATTTTGACGATTGACAATCGTCCCGAGTGGTGTGGATTTTCATTAATCATGCCAAGAGACCGCAATAGGTCCCCGAGTATTATGGAGGATGATCATGGTCATTATAGGTCACGTCGCAATAAAAGGCGAAGAGAGTCTGACGTTGAGGAAAATCCTATTCGGAGGCCCGTCAAACTTGAGCCACAGGATGATTATGACGATTCAGGTGGACCACCAACTCCTCCAGTTCCCAGAGAGGAACAAGTTCGTGTTAAAGGTGAAGTTGAAGATATTGTGGATCCTCCATCTCCACATTTCGATCTTCGGGTGGCATCAAATATTATGGAAAACTCTGATGAGAGTAATGATGCAACAATTGGTTCGCAATCTCATCAGCCAAGTGGTAGCTCAGAAGTGCCAAATGGAAGGAGAGATGAGCCACTGCCGGGATCTTTAAGAATTAAGCGTGAACCAGGGCTTCCGGAGGATGCGAGTGCTGATATGAATGGAGAAGAAAGAATCCCTCCTCCACCTGCAGCTGAAGAGATGGAGGAAGGAGGAACAGAAGAACAAAGAAAACCATCAAATGAAGAGAAGCAAGATGCGACGCCCTCGGCCAGTAGCTTTTTTAATTTCGCTGCAGCCCCTCAACCTGATGCTACTCTTCCTAACGCCATGCAGTCAGAAATCAAACACAAGCCAGTCACACGCCCACATATAGCTCCATATTATGAGGATGACCCGGAAGGGGAGCGAAGTTATGTTGGGGAGAATAGCGATAGAATCAGAACTATTCCTTTGCCGGACAAGGTATTACTAAATTGCTTGAATGTTATTGTTAATGTATGACCAAATGTGTCTGATCTCTAGACAAATCAACACAAATAATGAAATACATTCTTAATCAATTAGGGAAGTGATGATAGTGATGATTCGGAGGCTCCTGACGATCCTGTGAGGACACAAAATGAAATAGAAAATAGCAGGACAGTGTCAAGGTACTTCAATAGCAACGAAGTCTACAAAAAGTATGACTTTGAAAATCGGAAAGTGGATTGCAAACGATTGGCAGTGTATGAAAAAAGAAATCATGTAAGTTAAGTTAGAGATTTTATTCATATGATGAAAAGAAATTTCCGTCGATTTATTAGAACAGTATTAATTCAGCTTGTTTTGATTGTATTTGTTCTAGATTTTGAATTCTCTGGAGAAAGGGCGCGTGGTTATCATAGAAGGATTTACTGGTAAGGGACTTATTTTGATGAACATGCATGCAAAATATTTAAATTTGTTATGATGACAAATGTACAAGTTGTATTTTGCTCGAATTTTATCGTTAAACAGGTTGCGGAAAGACTACACAAGTGCCACAGTACATTTTGGATGAATGTGCCGAGAAAGACCGAATATGCAACATTGTCGTAACCCAGCCAAGAAAAATTGCGGCGGTCTCTGTAGCAAGGCGAGTTTGCTTTGAGCGTAATTGGAACATGGGGTCGGTTGTTGGCTATCAAGTTGGAATGGAGAGCAGGCTGGACAGGAAGGACACCATTTTAACATTTATGACAACTGGAGTTCTTCTTCAAAAACTTATTGGTTCGAAGTCTCTGAAGGGTTTTACCCATATAATTATCGACGAGGTCCACGAGCGGGATCTAGAGTCTGATTTCCTGTTGTTGGTTATCAAAAAAATTATGCTAGCTGATAAAAGCCAGAAGGAAACTCATGTCAAGTTAATTTTGATGTCTGCTACGATTGACACCAAGAAGTTTGAAAATTACTTTGTCTTTGAGCAAAACGGTGAACAAATCAGACCGCATGTGGTGAAAATTCCTTTTGTGGCTCGCCACCGAGTTGAAGAATTTTACTTGGATGACATCCTATTAACTAAGGTTTGGCTCAGTTTATGAATTTTGAGCCCTTTTGAGGTTTTAAGTTTATACCTATCATACTTACTTATCTATATACTTATATTCATTTATACCAATACAGCGGGACCAACTGAATGTTATTCAGAGTAACATGGACATCGAAAAGGCGACTATTCAGGAAGAGATTTATGATGTGGCTGTCAGCTGCATTATTAGTATGGATGATCTTGAGCGCGAGGCTAACCTGGATCCACGGATGAGGAAAAAACAGGGTCAAGGAGGAAAAGATAATGTATGTTATAAGTCATTACGTCCCGTGTTCTCCGCTGGAATGTAATTAACATGAATTTTTTTTTCGTGTCCCAATTTTGTGTAGCCCAAAACTCGAGGAGCAGTGCTGGTCTTCCTACCGGGCATGGAAGAAATCAAGAGGTTAACTCGTGCTCTTGAAAAAGAAAAACAAAAGAAAATCGAGGATCCTGAGTGAGTAACTTTTTAACAATTTTTTGTATTGAATGTTTTCATCATAGTCATTTCAAGTCGGTAATGAGGAATAAACCTTCAAAATCTATGTCGTTTCATTTCTAGTAATAAACATCGAGACTCCAACTTTTATCGATGGGCCATCTTCCCACTACATTCTTCAATTACTGCAGATGAACAGTCCAGAGTTTTTGAACCAGCTGGAGAAACGTATCGCAAAATTATCTTGTCTACTAACATAGCTGAGAGTTCGGTTACAGTCCCAGATATTGCTTATGGTTAGTTTTCTCTAATGATGTGTAATTGAACTGGGTTATTTTTGTTTGTTAAATTTTCATGATTGGTAATTTCATATTACAGTTATTGACTTTTGTCTGACGAAATCTTTGCAAGTGGATAAAACAACAAATTTTACAACTTTGCAAATGGTGTGGGCCGCTAAAAGCCAATGTGTTCAGCGTAAAGGAAGAGCAGGTCGTGTAGCAGATGGAAAAGTGTACCGACTGGTTCCAAAAAATCACTATATGGTAATTACCACTTCTTATTTTGAAACAAAAAAAATGAAATAGTGTTGATTTGACGTATACATGATTAATTTAATGACTAAAAGAAACTGATTTTTATACATGTTAATTTACTTTTTTATTTAGCAACTTCAAACCGATATTGAACCGGAAATGAAGCGATCCAACCTTGAAACAGTAATCCTTATGTGCAAAAAGTTCGACCTGGAGTCTCCCCAAGATTTGTTAAGAGATTGTATGGACTATCCCCATTTGTCAGGCATTAAGCGGGCAGTTGCAACGTTGAAAGAGGTACATGGTTTTAAGCCTGAAGTTCCAAGTATTAGATTGTGCTGGTTAGATACGTTTGTCAATTTAACATTACTTGTCTTTTCGTTTCAGCTGGGCGCACTGACTGTGGAAATGGTTGACAGAGAGAATGGAGGAACTAAATATAATGTAACTGATGGGGATTTGACATTTGTTGGGAAAGTTATGTCGGAGCTGCCGATTCCTCAACAATGCACTAGGTTGATTTTGCTTGGACATTGTTTTGGTGTCATGCAGGAGGCAATTATTATTGGTATGTACATTTATAATTTATTTACCTAATTTCATTCGTTTATAATATTAAGTCTTGAACAGTATTGACAGTGTGACTAAACACAACTTGCTGCTTTGTTAACTTGTTCCTGTAGCTGCTGGATTGAGTGTCAAAAGCCCCTTTCAGTCTGGTTTTCAAAAGCAATTGGACACTTACTTGGAAAAAATGAAACATGCCAAGAAAAGCTTTTCGGATCTCTTTGCCCTATACCATGTGTACAAGGTCAGTTGGAATTATTAAAAATTAAAACCTTGCATGCTGCTTGCAAGACAAACAAGTTATTCAGCAATTTATTTCATGTGTCTATAGTTTTGGATGTTTCATTACTGCGAAAGTGGGGAGTTGTATGGACAAAGGAAGCAGTTCAACGAGTACAAGTGGGCACGAGGTGCCATGGTCCATCTAGCTGTCTTAAGGTAATTTCTCATTGTTTTTTCATTATGTCTTTACTAAAGGATGTATGCTTGTGAAGCCTCCTCTCTAATTCCAGTGTCCAATTTGTTATTTTAGGGAAATTAAATCTACTGTGGATCTGATAGAGGAGCGGCTCAAAAGACTTGGAATAACAGACAGTTATTCTCTACCTATGGATCCCAATACCGCGCACAGTATTGAGCTGAGCTCAGAGCGTGGGATGTTTCTCAAGATGGCAATTGCGGGTGCCTTTTATCCATGCTACTTCCTTCGACGACGCCCTGATTTAAAACAGTACGTAAAAGATGTGAACAAAGAAGTCTTGGGAAATGATCCTTTTCGCACGGTCTATTTTAAAGGATTTCCGGCTGGCCATGACGGACAGTTGTAAGTTGCAAGGTTTTGCATTTTATACTCTCATTTAATTTGTTATAAGAATAGTTTCATAATTTTAACTTTTACTTGATGAAGATATTGTAAGCACGTTGCGGAGTACCTGGCCTGTGGTTTAAGTATTCCTTCAGTCCGCTTTGACGGACAGAAGGCTCTAGCAATTTTTGATAATTCGACCGGTGATACCATCGGTCCATTCAACACGGGAATTTTTAGAGCAATTAAGTTAAGGCAATTGAGAACCGAATTACTGGAGTTTCGTGTTTTGTGGTAAGGATTTGATGGAAATATTTTTTTGTATAAATATTCTAAAAATATCAAAATTGGTTATGCGAAAAATCAAACAAATCAACTTTCTTTATACTCTTGAAGGAAAGAAGACGAAAGGAAAGAATTATATAGACAGGAGCAGGCTAAGAGAGCAAGGGGAGGTATCCTCTGTCCTACATTGAGACAGCTTCCTCCAGTGGACCAAAATACTTTTAAAGTCCGTGTTCAGCATGTAAGGCATAATAAAGTGTGTTTGACTTGTTCATAATATATAATAAGAATATAAAATTGCAGTACGTTGCCTGGTTTGTCTACTAAGTTTGTTACTTTTTATAAGGTAATATCCCCTTCCCAATTTTGGGTGGTCATTGAGCAAGATTTCAGCCGAGTGGTGGCCCTTACACGTTTCATACAGGATAATCTGACTGCCATCCCTTTGCCCTCATCCAAACTTTTCCCGAACGTGCTGTGTCTGGCTCCGTACGAGGGGACGTATTATAGAGCTAAAGTACTCCGAGCTGACAACTCCCGGAATCCGAATGCGAAAAGTTTGGTTAGTTACCTTCTTAATTTTAATCATATATGTCATGGTCAATAAATCTTAAAATATTTGTCTGATGTGACCACCTTGTGCTGTCCATTAACATATCTTAACTATCCCAATCAACAACTTTCAATTTAGCAAGTTTTGTTAAAATGTATTGGTACTTCAAGTAAAATTACTGGATGATAGAAAGGGGATAAAAATAGGTCAGGTATACTTACCAGGAATATTCTAAACCATTCAATCGATTTGTATGAAACTTGGTGTATGGATTCCACTGTTCAATGGGAAGAAGTCTATTGATTTCGGGCAAATATTTTTATTTTACCAATCGATAGGTTGTAGCAATGTATGGTGTCTAGAGTCTAGAGATAATAGGCTATAAAACTGATTTTTTCTAGATATGTCCTTTTTATTTTTTCCCCGAACGTTCAAATAATCAACTCTTGCGCAGTCGAAGCCAGTAATTCTTATACGATCTAACTGTCCGGCACTTGTTTGACCACAGGTTTACCTGTTCTATTTGTTTATTATGTTCAGGTCTACTTCATCGATTACGGAAACTCACAATGGGTATCTAGTTCATGTCTATATGACTTCTCCCCCTTTCTTCTGGAGCAGGGCGTCGCACGAGAACCATGCATGGTAAGACAAAACCCCAAAGCAATAAAGGGCATGTCTTTGGGTGTCGTAAATGAATACGTTACAAATATTTTGTTCTTTAATTATAGGCGATTGAGTGTCGGTTAAAGGAAATGAAGCCTAACATTCGACACGGCTTACATTGGTCAGAAGAGGCAGTCGAATTTATGAGAAGATTTTGTGACAAGGCGCCCAATCTTGAATTCCAAGTATGTGAAAACTGCTGTTTTATCAGCTTGATTTACTGAAAGGTTAAAATATTCAAACAGCAAATTTTGTTCTTTGGATTCTAGATCTATTCCATTTACCAGAGCGTAATGAGTGGTGAATTAGTTGGATTTAGTGATACCGGACCTGGGCCAGTGCAAAGATGTTCATTGAACAGTTTGCTGCTTAACAGGAACGATGGGAAGCTATTTGGTGAAAAAGCTCCGGAGCCCTACCTATCACAGGTTAGTAAAATTAACTTTGAAGTCTCTAATGCTTGTTCGTCATTTTGCATGCATGATTATTTGTTAAAATTATTATTTTTCTACACAGGAAAACCAACGAAAAAGAACGAGAGCGCATTTCATGGATCGCGATGAGAAGCTAGCTGCTGGGTTTGAGCAGGTGGGGGATCCATTGGATTTGGATTTTATGGACCCACCAACCCATGGCAAGGTAAATTTTGAAAGATAAACGATAGGCATTGTGGTGTGGTTTTTTTTTTTTGCTGTGAAAAGTAACCATTTTATTATTTCAGACACCGGTTACCCTGAAAGGACCCTGGAGTCCGTTGGAAATGAGCTTCCAGGCTATGGTGAAATGCAGTATGACAAAGGAGGTGCGTGTCGAGAATAGCAGTGTTAATTCTGTGTTATTGGATCACGAACCTACTGCTTCAAATTCAAGGCTACTTATTGGAGCTCACGTTAGCGTTACTCAGAGTAACGCTTGTATGATTCGGTACGGCAAATTTAACACAATTACATGGTCATCTTACAAAACTTATCATTTCGGGATGTCTTTTCAACAAAATACAATTTCTCCGTTTTCAGGGACAGTACCATTATGCCATCGATACCAGGGATTTTATCTCTTGTATCTATGATGTTTTCTCCTAGAGCTGAACTTCGTGTTGATAGGAACCAGTGTAAATATACTGGCATATTGTGTGGATGTGGGACAGTATTAAATTCAGAAGGTAACATTGTCCCTGTTCATCCAGAAAACGATATGGAGATTGTTTTTGACACTGTTATTGATGACCAAGATGTTAATCAAGTAAGTCAATAGTAATATAACTGAAAAATCAATATGTCATTCATTTAAATAATTGTTAAAACAACGTTTAATTTTGTATGCGATATTATTTACATCCGTTTACAGATCAACATCATCAGGTATAATTTGAATCTGATATTGAGAAACAGTCGAGGAGTCAACAAGTCTGAATATCACAAACGGCTTCGTGAAGAAGTGATCAAGTTGCTTTTGAGGAACCGAGATACAATAAGTGAAGAAGTGTGGGCACCGGAAGAATTTGTCTGGAATAGAGTCAGTCCAGAATTTTTAGTTACTAGCATGAATCTCGGGATGACATTTAATCATGAAGACATTTTCCAACCTCATCGACGCGTGATGTTAAACAGACTGGAAGAGGAGGAAGTACGGTGGGATGGTGGGTATTAAACGGTTAATCTGGGATTAATTCCGACAAAGTCACCATCATCACAGCTATTGTTAAATTAACTTGTAGATCGCTTGTTTATTTCCGCTACTATGATTGATTTCGTTAGCTTTACCGATGCAAAAGTTTAAAAAAATCATTTGTAACATAATTATAATATAAAAGTGGTATCCCGGATTCTTAATGTAATTTTGATGCTCGTTAAACATGCGAATGTACTTTAATTAATCAGTAATTAATATAAAGTTTCCACAAACTAAAAGACTGATATGTAGAGGTTAGATCTGCACTTGTAGCTTACTTTTTTCATTAAATAACTTAACATAAATTGTCACACATTGTAACTATTGTAAAGACTTGTTCTCGAATTGACTGGAGAACGAAAATTGTTAGTTTGTTAGAATCAATAAAAATTTTCTAGGGTGTACTAAAGTAATTTCCTGGCCGTTTTTTGGGCTATTTTTGTAATTAAGTCAGTTCCATCCGAATGAATTTCGAAAAGAAATTACGAATATCATAAACCATGAAAGGTTAAGAAGAGCATCGTTAATTGTCATTTTATAAAACTCGTCAGCTTCTATGTCTATTTACCATCGCACATCAACTTCCGGCTCCGGCAACAAAGTTAGCTCTTTCATCTTTCGAGCTGCAGCATAACATTGCATATCTTCCATCGTCTGTTCGTGTAGCTTTTTTGTGTTGTGTGCGTCTACAACTACAACTGTACACTGCATTGTAGTAGCGCCAGCGCTGCTGATTTTTGTGTGTAAACAAAGGAGAATGACCCATCCTTCATGCAATGCAGTGCTGCCTGCTGAGTGTGGACGTGAAGCGCTGTACACACACCTGTCTCTCAAATGAAAATGACCACATGAACATAAAACAAAACTTGCACCTCTGTATTCTGTATTTGCAATGATTGTGTATTGCGCAACCAAACTTGTGTGAAAATTTGAGGTGCTCAGAGATAATTGTTCTTATTCGATTCTGCAATGATTAGCAAATTGCGCTTGATTGAATGAATAGAATGAAATACACGGCAACAAACTAAAGTAGGCCACCACAAGCACTACTACTACCACTTGCTGATCATATTTTTAAAGGTTGTACTTTTATTTAAGTGATTTCAGTGTACTTTCAATCTTTAAGGATTTGTGTAATTTTTTATGATTGTAGTTGTACATCAAAATGTTTTTTTATTGTAAATCTGAAAATAAGTAGTGTAAACTAAAAATATTTGATTTTTTGTCTTTTTTCGAAGGATGTTTATTGGTGTGGCACATCTTTGAGGGTTAAGGACTTCAGGGATAATTACGGAGAAAAGCAGCGTTCAAAATGACGGACGGCATTGTATCCGAATGGTTAACGGAATGGAACAATGTTAGCCAAGATGCCCATTCAGAGAAAGTGTCTGATTTTGCAGAGTCGGTTGTCGTGAATGAAGATTTATTTCAGGCGATCACTCATGTTTTGGAGGAGAACGAGCGGTTTAGGCCGGTACTGGAAAATAAACAAGAAGTCTGAGTTGTAAAATGAAATAAATGAGATATGTGTATGTAAAAGGTTAATTTTTTCTTGTACTTTACAGTTGTACGGAGATGTAATCGCAACGCTTTTTTCTCTATATCGTTCACCTGAAAAAAAGTTGAGATTGTTTGCAGCTCAATTCATTCCGTCACTCATTTATGTTTATCTACATCAAATTCATACCCAAAAGGTGCAGTTTAAAGTAAAGTGTTATGTGGGTTATTGGAGGTGTGATAATTTACGATTGTTCTATATTTAGAAATGCATAGCGTTAGAAACACTTCTTCGGGGAATATATGAGTTCGAAAGCTCCGCAGAGGATGGTCCACCAACCAGTTTTCGGATTCCAAATGTTAACTTGCCTTCGATTTATCATGATGTATGAATTGTTATGACTTGGTGAATGTATAAAAGCACGTGCGATGTTTTAAACGGAAATTATTCAGTTGTGTTTTTGCACTTTACAGCCTGGTGGCGTTTCTACATCTTGGGTTTCAGACAGCGACTTGGATCGTTTAAATGCGAGGACGGTGAAAGAGATCACACGTCCAGCTTTGGTGCTTTCGGATGAAAGAATCCGAGCTCCTCAAAGGTTGCCTTTATGTACGGAGGTCTGGTGGATTTTTAACTATAGATTGCCCGATTTGCCAAAGTTTTCTGTGCCCATGCACCTCAAGACAATATCCAAGTAAAGCAAGTTTTGTGTGATTGTGATCATTTTTTAAATTATGCTGGATTTTCAATGTTTAATTTTTATTGTTTTGTGACTTTTGATAGGCTGGTGACTCAGGGATTTCATCAGGCTGGCTCTCAAAGTAGGATTCAACCTCCCATTCGTATTGTATTGTCATCCAAGCTACTGATCGAAACGGTCCAAACAATATTTTTTTCAGTGTAAGTTTATTAACTTTAAATAATCTGCCTACATGAATGATACATTGAACATGTACACAAATATTAGATATATGATAATTTATTGGAAAAATATAGATATAATGGTGCTCCCACTCAAGCTGAACAAACTCTTGAGGAAGTTAGTATGAGGGCGGAACACCAGCTTTGGGCTGATGCGATGTTGGTCTGTAATGCTGTTCGTGACTATTTGAGGTCATCGGGTAAGTATTACAGTTAAGCAACAAGAATGTTCTTCTAGAGGCGTCATTATGTTGTTCTTGAACTCAATAACAATATGGTACCCTTAATTCTATTTTCAGAGCTCCCTGTTCAAGTGGAAATAAGCAGCTTCAAAAAATCCATCATCACAAATGCATCTTTCCGAACAAAGAAGCTGCCAGGTAATAACTTTTGGTTTCAAACGAATGCATTTTATGTGGAGCGCTATAATTTACCCCTGAATTTTGCAACTAAGTAGTCTTTCAAGTCAGTTTTCGTTGCTTTACAATATCAACATTCCGTATCGTATTCAATAGGAAAAAGTTAATTATGTTATGTAGCTTTTTAAAAGACACATTTGACACGCTTTAAATCGTTTATCAAAGGCAGACAAATAAAATAGATGCCATGATTCTTGGCTATTTGTATTTTTTTTTATTTTACGGAAAATCAAAATATTCTTCATTCTTGTGCAGTTTATCATTTTAAAGTACAGCCTAAATATAAATGATATTTTGTAGATGACATTGATGATTATATTTTCCGAGCATGACGAATATGTCATTTATGGCGCGGCAAAAGCACTCAGTACCAAGTATGTATGAAAATGATTTTACTGTTGTAGCGTGTGCTTATGTTCACCCTGCTTTCTCGTGTAATAATTATGGATTTAGAACTTTGCATGAGGTATTTAAAGGCATGTGAAGTTTTCGAAAAATTTACTTTCAGTTTTCAGTCAATAATTACTTTATATTTTACTTTGAAATAATATATTAGTTCTGTACTGTATTGAGTTGTGGGGAGAATAGCTTCAACGAAATGTAGGGGAATTAATTAACTAATGTATTGATGATTAAGCTGCTCATTGTCAATTGGTGCTTTATTACTTAAATGCTTCAAGTCGACATTAATTATTCTTAAAGTATGGAAATAATATCGGGGCTATTTTATGTAACATATGTCTTTAAAACGTTTTCAAATTCCGCTTTTATAATCTGCGTATAGAAATTCCATATTTGGAATCTTTTTATTTCATGTACTAAATATATAATAGTGAATAAAAATTTTGGTATGAGTGAAATGCTTGAAATTTAATCAGTACGCATGTACGTTAAAAAGAGACGCATAGAAAGACAAAAATATTATTTGAATTTTCTAGATGACATTCCAATCGTTGAGACGGACAACTCGGCGCATGAAGATTCCGCAAGTGCCGAAGGCTCCAGTTTGAGTGCTGGTCTGGCATCATTTAAATCCAAGAGCAAGATCCCTCATATTCTTTCCAAAATGAAACGAAATTCCGTTGTTGTGATTACTGAAGAAGGTGATGTTGAAACTATTGCCTCTCCTCCAAATACAGAGCGAAAGAAAAGTGTTGATGCCACAGCAGTTTGAAAACAGCCAATTTATCCCCAGATTACCTCTCTTATTATTCAAATGCGATGCGTTTAAGTTGGATTTTTTTGAAATGAAATGAAAGCATAAGTGCATAGTCTTTGTTGTTGCATAAGTTAGTGTTGAAATTATATTGAGCAGTAATTATTAAAAAATTGAAATTATTATACTTTTGACTTGACGAGATTTGTGTTGTTGCAGAGCAAAGTATACAAGAAAAAATCAGAACTAACTATTAGGTGACTAACAGCATGGATAGTAAAACTATGCTGACTGACATTTATCCTGTATTAATAAGTATATTACCAGTTAGTATATAAATTGTACGAAATGCGACAAGAATATTGTTATGCATCGTCAAACAGTTTTCCCTTTATGTGTTGGGTGTTGCTGGTAAAAATACGTAGTATTTGAATAAAATGATTGTAAAAAAGTACAGTACAACAGATGGCTAAAGAACATGGAATTTTAATTGATTCGACAGATAGCACCCCGATAAACAATTTTGTAACAAGTTTTCTAAACCAAGTTCATGAAATCATCGATCGCTTAAATTATGGATTCAATATATTCTTTCCACCAAGCTTACCAAGTCATGAATCAAATACATTCGTAAAAGTTTTGCCAAGAATATATATATTAAACTTTTTATACGATTATCTTAAATATGTATCGATGCTGCGCAGAAAGAAAACCGAAAAAGTTAACATTACATGATATTTATATATGTGTTTCTCTAATCTACATAGTACATGGACAGTTCTTATTTTTTAACGTGTACTAAACTAGGTAGTCAGTAGTCGTTCGGTACATTAATCATAGACCCTTTTTATCATGATAGAAAGTGTAATTAAAGTACACAATCTTTTTTGCTGCTGCTCCACTTAAACCTAATCATTCACAGCTTTTAATGACTCGGCTTTGATTAAAAATTAGATCATATTTATAACACTAAAATCACTAGAGTCAATCTGTCCCTTTTCCAGGTAAACTATATGGGTTTGTACAGCAGTGTGGTAACGTACTTTTTACGATAACGGTGGGTTGCGCTAAGAACCATAACTCCGTCTTTAATTGACAGAGCGTAAAGATGATTCAGCATAACGTGATTTGGTTCTGGAAGTAGCGTAGGCTCACACTGAAATAAACAATTATGTAATGTATAAAACATTCACACATTGTAACACGATTGTTAAGCAAATTAACTTACAGACAAAGGGGTATCCTTGTTCAGGATAACCTGTAACAGGTGTGGGGGTAAAATGGGAGGGCCAGCAGCTTTCTCCCAAGGTTTATAGACTGGGATATCCTGTGCATACTCTGACCCAGGCGGAGATCCAGACACTATCAAGACATTATTCAAAACATTTTTTAACAAGGCCCATCATCAAAGTGTTACATTACCTAAGCCAAAGCAAAAAGTTACCATTTTGTGCGTTTGTATTAGAGCTGATGGAATCCATAGCTAGCGCGTCAAAAACCTCAAAATCTGTTTTCTTCACAGTAATCACGTTATTTATCAGCCCTTCCTCTGTTTCCGTTGTAGGCTAATCACAACAACCAACATATCTTATACTTCTGTTCCGTCATAATCCCTCATTAATATTCAACTTGTTAATGTTTTAAAACTTAATTTCATACGTCATTAGCCATATGCTTCCAGTCTCCATCCACCAAAAATCTATACTGATATTCACCTGCAATACAAAATAGATGTAGTTTCACTTTCACTCTTTTCACTTTGCAGTTGTGGCTTACAAAAGTGTACGAAAATATACAAACTACAAACCTTGTGGCAGATCCACAATCACTACGTAATCTGCTTGTGAAGTAAAATTACTGCAAAAATACAATTCGAAAGATGCAACTTATTATACTGAATGAATGAGTAACATTAAGAATGTAACAAGTGTACATACTAATTATAACAAAAAATTTCATCACCTTTTAGCCATTGCTATCGGCTTCCAGTCTGAAAATGTTCCACAGATTGCAACTTCTTTGCCACCCCCATCCCACTTAAAAACGGTAGGTAAATTCTTCGAAATATTAAACTGTGTTGAATTGCCAATCTTCGTACCTTCTGAAACAGTCAGTGCCCTTTGACGGCCTTCTTCTGGATAATCATCCTGATATTTTGAAGAACATACACATATTAAATTCAATTCAATACCATTTTTTAAAACCATTTCGCAACGTGCCCTTAAAACAGCAATTTAATCATTTTATCATTATCCACCAAATTCGAAACGACATGCTCATTCCAAATTCCAACTATTCCAAGCAGCAAAACTAAAATGTATGATGCCAATATTTGAAATCCTTTTCTTAGGATTCAATAAGCCAAAAAATTATAAAAAATAAAAATAGCAAATCCCATAAAACATGCAATAAAACTATAAATAAAGTTTAAAAAATAAACAGAAAACAAAATAAAAAATAAAAAAATACTAGTATTTACAGGTGATACAAAATTATGCTTAGTTGGTACAGATTTCGGCTGCGTGAAATAAGGCTCATCGTCTTCATGCGAATGTTGAAGAATAATTTTTGCATGATTTGAGGAGCCTGTAATTGGCTGAGCATGTGAGGGAGTAGTAGAAACTGGTTGACTTCCTACCGAAGATCGTTTGTCAAACGAGAATGCTTGACCTTCCTTAACTCCCATGGGGGACGACGGGGGAAGACTGTCTCCAGACTTGTGTCTGTCACGGGGACCACCTCCGGTGGTATTTGCGTTCCCCATGCTTCAACCTTTTATACTACTTCCAGAGTACTGAAAACGCCCCTCCTCTTCCTAAAGTACAAAATATTTAACATGAGTCAAGTCAAGGTCACTCAAATGACTTTCATGTTTTATCATTTTTAAATAGCAATTTAAAAAGGGGTGAGAACTTCTCAACTGCTGGAAACGTACCGTCTCAACTGTGATACGAGCCTGAGAGACTTTAAACCTTAATGCACGCCAATTAGCTTCCCTAATTATTCTAATGCCGATAACTAATGAATCTAATCTAATGGTCACGATAACTATACTCAAAAAAAGACTGGCTCTCTGTGGTTCTTCGGGTTTACTTTGCTCTCATTAGTACAGTTCCAGTCAAGAAGATTAACCCAAAGTGTAGTTTAATCTTTAATGTATTATGATTTAATTTGGGAATCCTGGAATTGTGTTGGTGTAACAAAAGGATACACAAAAACAATCAGATGATAATGTTTAGAATCCCATTTTTTGTTTATCATGTAGTAAAGTAAAAGCATGTAAAAGCACACAAACACGACGATCTATATTAATACATGATACGTTATCATAGCTTGTCTGTGTGTCTGACGGGAAATATGATAAATGCGCATCAGCAATGGAACTGGTTATTGACCCCCAACACCCCTGCGTCGGCAGTCGGTACGGACTTTCTGGAGCCAAAAGCAATGATTAAGTCCGAAATTATTGGTCAAAATATTAAAGCTCAGTAAAATATTACAATTAAAAATAAAAGTCCGGCAGTCATATTTCAGCATATATAATATTTTTAAAATGTTATTGTTGGACAGGGCAGGGTAGGTGATCATGTAATTGAAATAGTTTTACATAATTATAAATTTAGACAAATTTTCAAAACTGATCAAAGTTGTTTTCAAATTCTTTGTCTTTTGATACTTTAATAGTTTCTTTTACATGCGTATTTAATCTTATACGTTGTGTATCCTAAATACTGGAATCATATGTACGGACGGGTGTATGGTATGGTGTATGTCTGAATGTATGTGGTTCTGCTGGTATTAGGGCATGGATGAGTATGAGATAAATGGCACCAAAAGCAAATAGATATACGCCTTACAAACACAACACATTAAATTGATACAAAAATGATTCTTTGGTCAGTCATTTAAAAGCTATTTTTAAATCACATGTGAGTTAAAACACTCTTTGCTTGGAAAACTGAACATCTCGTGGTTGTTTGCCAAGTTAGTTAGAAACTATAAATACTTTACTCTGAAAATAAAGATTTGTGAATTTAATGAAACCTTGATGCTGTGTCTCAAGTCGAATTCCGGTGTGTCAGTTTCAATAATCCGGTGTCTTTTGCTTTGGACGTTAATGTTTTTATACTGTTACTTTTAAAAACTGAAACGTAAGCAAGGAAAGATGAATTGTTGGAGTGATTGGTATTTGAATGGAAGAACAAAAAACTGTCATCATGTCATAAGAATACTTGTGTAAATGCATGAATGAAACTGAAAGCCAGAATTGATTTACTCACATCACAGTGTAATTGCGTGCGATAAATGTAATTTAGTTGATCCCACATTAACTCCTGATTTGAGAAGGTTTTTGATTTTGACTTTGTGACTGTTTGATATACTACAACAGCTGATTGAACAGCATATGGAATAGGAATGTTCAGGATTTTGGTGCATGATTGATTGACGTCATTCACCTGTCAATATTTGTTTTAATCAGATAAATGATGTCATTCCCCTTCCACGTTGGTGTATCAAATGTATCTATTGAAAAATATTTGTTCAGTAGATAAAAAAACCGAGTGAGGTGACGTGACGGATTTCATAGAGCCGTTTCCGGTGAAAAAGATTGAAGTATTGATTTGGTATATTTTAGATTCTGTGGTAGAAATAGTTGAGTGTGACAATTTAAAAATCAGGTCTTTTAAATGTAATTGATTACTGCCAGTTTGGATGTGAAAATACAGTTTTTGGAATGTAACGTAACCGCTTCCTCAAATGTATGAATTTTATGTGCATAATGAATTGTCAAATAATTACCAACAAAAAGTATAAATTATTATTTTCCTTGTTTTGTAACCGATAGGATCTCTTGATTGCTACTGGTCGTGATTCTTATACTTGAAATAGTTACCTTTCACCGAATTAATCTTTAGCGCATTACTTATTACGGCTGTCGTAATCACTAACAACCTACCTAGTACGTTACTTTGTATTTTTATGTAGCATGGAATTAAAATGAAATATAAGATGAAGTAGTTTATGAAGCTATCCTACATCATTTGTTTTTACGTTTTTAGAAATCTGACTGAAAACGATAGTTGTCCAGTAAAATGTATAGAACTTGTTTCTTCGTATGTGCAGTTACGCTACTGTCTCCGTTAATAGTCAATGCATTCCCAGAGCAAGGAAAATGGGACTATGTTTTAAACCAGGTCAGTGTTTGAATCATTTAGAATGACTGTAGTAATATTAATTTAAGCCAATCATCCATAATTTTGTTTTGTGTCAATTACAGACGGAGAGATATTTTGGTGTGTACAAAAGCTTATTTAATGGGTCAGAAATTTTCCTGTCAGGTAACTTTAATCTTAATATGTGAATTATTAAGCATTTTTATGAGGTTTCTAGTATGTAGTACTAATTTCGAATTTGATTTGTAGTTCAGTGCAGCAGCCTGTCACCCGACACTGAAATTGAGATAGGTTGGATGGTTCGTGACACACCATGTTGGGAAGAGTATGCTTCTCTAGATCTTTTGGTATGTTGATTTTCATTTTGATTCCAAAATGTTGCTATATATGTTCTGTACCTTCCGCAGACACCAGTTTTCTCATTTTGATGTTTTTTTTTGTAAATAGCCGTTGGAGGAGAAAAAAAGTCTTTGGAGGACATACTATGACACTCCTCAGGAAGTAGTCTCAACTGATCTGGATTATAGAGCCAACTTGTTCAGACCTCCAGATTTATTAAGACATCGTTGTGATAATTCTATCAGTTTTGTAAGACAATATACAATATACTTTTGAAGAAGAAAGTAAAAAAAATCAATTTTCGATTTTATGTACGTCCATAGACGGAATATAAAATAGTATTCGGAAACAATAGTGTGGACCTTGTAAAAAGTCTACCTGCAGATGCCTCAAACTCGGATAGTGCTTCAGCCACAAAAAATTTGGCAGTGGTAAATTACAACTAGAATTCGTTGCTGCAAACATGTTACAAATCTAAAGCTTGTTTGCCACTCCAATGAATTAACATTGTTATACTTTGTATGTTGTACAATTTAAAGAATGCACCACACCCAATATTTGCGGTTCCTGCTGACGGCGTTTACTTGCTTGTGGTGAAAATGATTGCAGTCTCATCTCCAGTTAGTGTAGAGCCACCATTTTCTGCCAATGTAAAAGTACAAATGAGGTCGGAACACGGATACTTGTCGGCTGCTGACTATCCCCTACTTAGCGTAAATAAAGTTTACAAAAGAACTTTGTGTTCAATAACTTGTTGGCGACTTAGTATGAATTTTCACTTTCTCAATCTAGTTTTATGCTGGGAATTGCATTTTGTACGTGATCTATGGAATCATCTGGCTGGCTTTGTCCTTTTGTCAATGGCGAGACTTACTACGACTGCAGTTCTGGATTGCGGCAGTTATACTACTTGGAATGGTGGAAATGGTAATTCCATTTAAATGAATGAGGTATTACTAAACAATTTAGCAGTTGGAAACCACTTAAATTTTGATTTACCTTTTTTCAGGCTGTATTTTATGCGGAGTATCAAAATATAAACTCAACTGGGGTGTCAGTGACCGGTGCTGTACTGACTGCTGAAGTCATATCTTGTGCAAAACGTACTTTAGGTAAGTATAACATTGGGATTTTAAAAACCTGAGTTTGCAGTAACTAAACTGAAGTGCTGAATATTTTATTACATTGGGGCTTTAGCGAGGATGTTAGTTGTAATTGTCAGCATCGGGTTTGGAGTTACAAAGTAAGATTTTTAAAAATTAACTGTTTTTGTTTTTTACTGTTATTCATGTGTTAGCTAATATTTTTTTGATGCTTCATTATAGGCCACGGTTGGGAACAACTTTACACCAGATAGTCGTCGTAGGCTTTCTGTACTTTACCTTGGCATCTACAGAATCGGCTCTCAGAGTATTGCACCCGGTAAATGGACCCTCGAATCGAGCCTTTATGGCTGGGGTACCGTTGTCCCTCTTGGATGCAGGAATATGCTGGTATGTTATCTTCAAACAAAGAAGTAGGAATTGCCAAAAACATTGATCTTACTTGTGAACTTGACAGTGTCAAAGGGTAACGCAATTACGTTAGTTGCAGAGCCCAAAATCGATCGCTGCGAGTGGAAAGTGGCGGTATTAGTTTGTTTTTTGATTTTTAAATATGTAATCACATTGTATTTACCCATAGGTGGATATTCCATTCGCTTCTCACCACCACCAGAACCCTAAGACTGCGACGGTAAGATAAATATCTGAAAGCCTAATAATGTATTTCTTCCAATAATTGTTTGCTCTACGAAAGATATTGATTTCTATTTTTTCAGGAACCTAGTCAAACTCTCCCTTTATCGCCACTTCACAAACACTTTAATATTTGCGGTGATATCTTCCATTGCGTTCATGATATGGTCTATTAAGTATCTGAAAACTGCGAACTGTCTGAGGGTAAGCACACTTTTATGGTTTCAATTACAGTGAGTGTACGTATTGAGCTAGTAATTTTTGGATTTTTTCTGTAGGACTGGAAGGAAATTTGGGTTGATGAAGCATTTTGGCATATGCTCTTTTCTATTATACTCTTAGTCATCATAATATTATTTAGACCAACTAATAATAATCAGCGGTATGCATTTAGTCCTTTAATCGACAATCCAGATGACGAGGAAGAAGAAGAGCTGGTGGTTAACCAAAATTTCGGTGAGAATTTGTTCTGTTCCTTTTATTTTGAAATATATTTTTTGACGCAGAATATTAAAATCATTATTTTTTCTTGTTGATTTAAAAATTATCAGGAAGCAATATGAAGTTAAGGCCTTCCAAAAATAAACCTGAGAAACCTAATAAATACAGGAATCAGACAATTGTAAGTAATATTTAGTGTTAAATTTGACCGGTTGACAAACATCATGAAAATGAAAGGTTTAACTAAACATTTGTAAATATATTTTATATGTTTTAAATCTATAGGAAGACGAATTGAAATGGGTAGAAGAGAATATCCCTGCTGATCTCGCTGAAGGTGATTTACCGGCGCTGGACTCCGAAGAGGAATTAGTTTCCACGAAGTTTGAACTTTCTAAAATGCAGTAAACCAGCCCAGCTTTCCCGGAGCATTCTTTAAATTATTTATTTCAAAACTAGGATGGTTGGGCTTCGTTTTAGCTCTCAATGCACAAGCATTAACTTGACTCCTGATTGTATTTTATGATGTATGTTTCCGAATCTGACTAGATAGTTCTAAGTGGTGGTTTAAACGTGAACGTCTGTTAATCTAATTTTAATCCTTAAGATTCGACGCAAAGCTGTGATGCAGTATTTATTTATCCTTTAGTAATTTATGATTAATTTTTATTACTTTAATGAACGAATGAATTAGATTTAAGTTGACGGTCATCAGTTTCTGAGATATGTATTGCAGAGAAGAGCAAACAAACTACTAGAATTATGTAGCATATTTTATATCCACTGACTATTGTTAATGAAGAATATGCATACTAATTTCAAATGTCAATAATAAATCACACCCGTGAAATGCATAATTGTACTTCTAAGTCATCTCTCAAAATGACGACTGTAGTGTTTAATGTATACCTACTCCATGTGAATTACTAAGAAAGACATGAAAATAAAAGAATGAATTGAGCACACGAATTATCCATTAAAAACATAGTAATTTATTTTGTTGTGTTAATTAGTATGTGTATATATAAATGATTTTTTATTCATTACACGTATTAATTCAAATCATATTTTTTTGGTAATTTTACATCATGACATAATAAAACTGCGTTCTTTAAACATAACACTGGTACATGTACGTTCTCACGAGACATGAGACTAAAAATATTAAGTATATTGTTTATCGTACTACATAAAAATTGGGACTCACAGGAATTGTAATTTGTATCTTTTAAATATTTTTAATCATTCTACCACGCTTTAGAACAGTCTCCTTGTATTCAAGAAGTCAAAACAGAACACACAAACTTATTCTAATCTAAATACTACTTCCTTGTACGACATGACATGTCTGTAATAAAATCTTAATTTTAATCGCAGACTCAAGTTGAAAATTGAAATTAATAAATTCATGGTTCTTATGGACTTACATGTAAACAATCTTTGAAAAAATGTATAAAGATCATTTTTAATACGATTCGTCTACTCCACACACTTCTGCCGTTTTTAAAAATCATTTCTAGAGATAAATTCTAATCCTATTTTATTCTAATACGTAAGAACTTTAGCATAATTTATCGCGGCATGCATCCATGTATCTAACACAATGCAATGATGATACGCTAAGACTTCACCTGGAGTATCATCAAACGAACGTTAGTAGCTGCTCGGTACACGCTTTATGCTACATCGTAATTTGTTCATTCAATATACTTTCAAAGGAGTGATTTGAAATGCACAATTGAATTATAAATTTTAATTTTGTGAAGTTAAAACTAATTGTTTACTGATACATAATTTCATAAATTTACCATATGCGGCTACAAGTATTTTTATTTATTTTTCCGAATGCAATATTGATTATGTTTTACCCTTATTAATTTGTTCACTTTCTAATTTTTTGGTTACTGAAATGATTTACAAACGACAAATCATACAACAGCACACACACATAACATACATGCATACATGCTCACACACATACTATTAAAGTATGTTAAACTTCAATTATGATTCGTTACGATTCATAAGTTATGAAGTATATCACACTGTTAAAAAGTTATTTTAAAGTTACAATTTTGCTGAGTTGTGTTAATAGTGTCAATATATTTGGACTCTGATTATGAAGCTTTGGTTCTGTTTATCGAGGCGTATTTTTTTCTCCACTTTTCTCGTAAATAATTTCTTTATGGTACCATTACAAATTTACAATTTATGAATCGGTATTTTTAAAGCAGATTATCATGATCTGATTCTGTTTGGAACTCAGCTCTAAGAAAATAAAGGGAAACAATTAAATGAATAGCTGGGAAAAATGTAAAAGTATAGTCACGTATTACCTACGTTAAAACTAAAACACAATGGTAATAAAATAATTATGTGTTTGCTAAAATGATAGTTTTATATATAAAGTATAAGATACACTAAGATTAGATTAAGTATATATTATTTGGAATACTAACCTAATTAAAATTATTGTACATTTCTTCATCATAGACGTTAAGTATGTAATGTAATAAATGTCACCGAGACTGAGAACTCATTTAAATTACAAAATATTATGTTGAGAAAATCGGAAAAAGTACATTTTGAACTGTAAAAAGAAACTAGTTTGATGGAAATTAAAAAAAAACTATTATTCAATCCTTTTTGTTGTTCCAATTACAATAGCTTGAATTGAAATCATGAGAGAGCGTGAAACGTTACGCCATTTTATGTGCCTTCCAAAATGTCCATTCGATTCTCTAGATCAGCTTCTTTACGTGCAGTCTAGTTTCTCATGGTCTTCCTCGCAAAACTACTAACTCGCGACCCCTCACACAGAAGAATGTTGAATAGAAAGGATTAATTAATATTTTCGCATACTCTATGCAGATTACTGCTTCGTTTTGATCGCCGAAGTTTTAAGCTGCAATTCATTTAAAAGAAACAAATTAGTTTGGATTGAATAGTTAGTATTTATTAATCAAGATGTATTCAAAAATGGAATGGCTCACGTACATATTATAGCGTACTATGTATTAAATGTACTTATGTAATAGACAGAGCGATAAAAGGGAAGAATCTTGTTACAAAGTCTTCGCTTTCTCTAACAGGTCATCGATGAATTTCTGCAATAAAGAAACGAAGACAAAGGATTAACTTAATTATGTGAATTTAATGAAAATATAATTGCATTTCACTGGAAATGGGATGAAAATTGGGATGTTTGTTTGAAAATAACATACCTCAATCACGTCTTGTGACCTCTTGGCATTTTTAAGTAAGGAACGTATGAATTTACGACGCTCTATGTCACCATCCAGATCGAGGACTTCGTCCAAGTCGATCTCCACTTCGTGATTAACTTCTGTTCCAGCGGGAGTGTCCTATAAATTAAAAAGATGAAAATGAGATCATGCATGGTGTGATTGACGAGAAATGAAGATGCAATTATGGTATTGTGGCATTGCGAGACTGTATTCTAAATGAAGCCGAATTGCTTCCTACATTTAGATTTCTATTTTGTTTAGTGTTTTGATTTTAAAATATCTACATCAAATTATTTTATAAATACGATAAATGCATATTTTTTTTCTTGATGAGCTACGCGTTTTCGTTTCAATTCCATTCCAAGTCATTCTGATTAAGTTTATTTCGAAGCATTCTCTATGTAATGAGTGTGCCTACGAGGAGGTGCCTAATTATTAGTATGCTATGCAGCATTACAATTTTGGATTAATTTACTGCACTGCTGCTGTGGACTGCAGACAAAGTCAGTCAACTGAAGTCAAACGAGATTACAGACCAAAAATACCTTTATAAATTATCGAGTATTTTCTGAATTTTCAGTTTACTTGATTCGTTACGTAGAGCATACAGTGACTAGTGACCCATTTAGATTAAATTTTGTTTGCATTCCAAGTTCCACAGGCCCTATCAAGTTATTTTTACGTCAAGTTATCCACCTTTAATAACAAAGCCTTCCGATACCGCGTCAAAATATCGACCTATCATCGATGTTTACGAATTCCTACCACATTTTTATTTTTCGCTTATCACATGCGAATTTCGGGCCAACCTAAGTAAGCAGTCTATTTATAACTAACTTATAGTATAAGTCTAATATTATCTGGCTGGGATGAGTGGTTTCCATTAAACCCAACTATTTTTACGTAAACACGTTGTATTGTAACTGCGTAGGAGTCGTCAGTAAAAATAACCCCAATCCCATAAGTATCATACCACGAAATTGTATGCATGATAAGTAATCTGTCTGTATACCTACATAACTACAATCAATGTGTCATATTTATGTGTCTACCAACGATCGCTTAACCACATTATCACCTGCCGTTATCTACTTAATTGTCAATATTACTTAAATCATGCATCATCAATTATGCCACCAACTATTCATAATGCCAACTTTATCATTATAACGGTTACAGGAAAAGTAATAAAGGGGGATTTATCGAGAGTGAAAGTGGGCAGCTAACAACTGATACTCAACACAATACCTGTCTGATAATGACATATTATGGAACTGATGCGATGCTAACACATTTCATTAACTTTTAGGGTTTCTATTTGTTGACTTTTTGTAACAAAATTCTGTGGCACGAGGAGAAAATACGAACTCTATAGAAGTTTAAAACCTTTTATGCAATTTTTTTTTCTTGAAAAACACTTACGGGTTCCTCGTAAAGTTTCTGTAGCTCATCATACAGCCACATCTCAACACTCAAACGCTTGCGAATGAGATTCATTTGGTGGCTTCCGTATTTAGCGGTGAGGTATTTTTCACGTTTCTCCTTCACTTCCCCATTATCCATAAATCCCACGTGCAGGTGGGATTTGGTACTGCCAGATCCTGGCGAACTGGTGGGGTTCCTTCCAGTAGGAGTAGCGGTCCCGGCGCCATTTGGTGCCATTCCGTTGCGACTACCTCCTCCGTAGGCAGGGGCTGGGGATGAAGTCACTTCGCATTCCATTTGGAATACGCCTTTGCTCTGTAAATATAAACAAAAATAAAATGATTAAAGAATTATTCAGAAAAAAAGCCTGTATAAATCAATTTTCTTTAATAAAATTTGCTCATTAGTGTATTTTTCAAAAGAATCTTGTTATCTGAATCTGATCACTGAAAGTATGCAATGTATTTCTTGGAAAGTCGAGAAAGTATACAGTCATCTACCAAGCTAATGTAACGTCAATTACCATCCTTCACATGTCAATTGTACGAGTTATATAGTTTAATAAAGTATGTCACAGTTAATTAGAATTAGAGTTGACAAAAAAGGAAACAAAGCAGCTTGGATTCTCTTAAGGCACCGTTACACATATGGCCCGATTTTTTTTATTAAGAAATTTGTTAGTGAAATCTTTCTGTACAAGTGGG